>JASKGM010097629.1:0-12626 GCA_034509205.1 Ceratonia siliqua
ATGAACAAGAATCTATATATTTCTGACCTACTTGTCTCATTAGTCATTTCTTAGTTCCTACCCTAGCTTAGTTAGCATTGAGCTTTCCCATCATTCCAACTCAGAAATCACAATGACGTGTACTCGTTACTTACACAATACAGAGGTAGTGGACCACATTGTGTATCCCGCCTGCCTAAATGAAGGGTAAGGTGATATATCACAGCTTTCATTAATGGGGTAAGCTGATATTTTCTCGTATATTCATTACCAAAGAATCTCTCAGGTCAAACCAATGCTTTCATCTTCTTGTTATTGTAAAAATTTATTCCCTTTCGTTTCCTCCCGCTCTATATATATGACGTGATACAGTTGTAACCTGTTCCGGATGGTATTAACATAAAATTTTATAACTATCTTAGCTTCTAGAACTGAAACCCACAGCTGACAGCGTAGGACTTGCAGAGTTCTCAGACATTTAATGGGCTACCCACTATAGTTGCATTGCCATTTAGACAAGTTGGATCCAAGTCAATGTCCTTTAATCAATTATTAAAGTGTATGATCCTATGTTTGTGGTTTTCCGCTGAAACCAACAGTTCTTGTACTGCAACGAATATCTCAAATCTGTGTCCTAGCTTAAGATTTGTTCTGATTCGTTTCCTTTCAAAGTTCACCCGTCCCCGATTATTGACTGATCATATGGAGGAGAAACGTCTAAGCAGAGTAAAGATTCCGAGCAACCTACCACAATAAGCTGTTGCATAGCATTGAGGGCAAATACCATAGTGACATAAAACCTTCCCAAGACCAAACTCCCTGGACCTCTGATCTAAATCATACCTCTGGTCCTAAACCTAAGTATGGGTGCCCCTTTGCAGCGGACACGCAGAAAGAGATTGAAAGCAACCACTAATTCTTCGTCTCCCATTGGAGTAGGACACCCTCTTAAGCCCCACTTTTAGATTGGCTTGAAAGGCCATCTATATGGCCGGAGCGAGCATATCATTGACATGTACTTGACAGCGAGATTACATATGGGAGTGACAAGCAGAGATCCCTTTCACATTTGCAAGCTGTAGAAAGAAAGTTGATTAAAGTAGCTAGCTAGGCTATATATATAATTAAACTCGTATATTTTTGAAATTTGGTAACCAAGTACTATGACTGGTAGTGACCACTTGAGTTAAGCATCGTCATACGTATACGGTGAAACAGGCAGTCCACATAGGCTCTCTCTCTCTCTCTCTCTTCCTTTTCCCTTTGGTGCCAATTAATCATTTTGAATCGCTATTATCCCATATGGTAATTAAGCCAATATAATTATCAAAGTGTATAAGAAACGTGCAATAGATTAGAGACACAGGCACAGTACTGCTGGGATTCATACAGCTTACTACCAATAATGGGGCATCAAATTAGTGGGCGGCATCTGCAACTTGCAAAGATGGGTGACATTAAAGATAACAATGGTGAAGTTGACAGCAGTCCAACATTTTTGTCTGGAAGTGAAAGGAATCCCTAGTGTTTAGGAGAGCGGATCCAAAAATATTTAGATAGTCTAAATTTATAAAAAATAAAATCTCAACTTAGAAAGACTAAAATTTGGGTCTAATGTCTAATGATGACTCTTTTGACAAGTCAAGTAATCAGAGGACACGTAGCCAATAAGGAAGTGTAGGCCACAGAGACCTAGTGGTGTAGGTCAACCAAGCTGAGCTTAGTGCTATAATATAGTGTCATAAAAAAATGTGCAACAGCACCCAACATTTTACTTTCCCACGTTTAATTTGTGAGCTTCGCAGGTTCTCCCACAGGTGACAGGCCACAGCCAATCCCAAATACATTCCTATACAATATACAGTACGCAATTTTTGGATCATGACCACTATAGAGGAGCAAACAGGGGGCATAAACTCCAAATAAATAGATTGGCAGCAGTAGCACCAATATATTGACTCGATACATAAAATAATGAAAAAAGATTAAGTGCAGAATCTGCAGATCATGTCTTTTCACATTATTTAAATATATATCTACTAAGAGATTATAAGAGTATCATAAACAAAAAATAACTCCTAAATGTAGGTCATTGTGATGATGATAGTTAGATTTCAATGATTTCATTCTTGAAAATATGTTTGTGAGGACGAGGATTGTTAAAATTTATATTTTATATTTAAATTTTTTAACAATTTGCTTCGAAAGTGACAAGTTTGTTCCCACAGGATAAGTTTTTGGATCTTCTTTGGAGTTATCTCAAGACTCTAATACGATGACATTTAGTGGAGTGAAAGCAATAAACCAATAACAGAGAAAGCAAGAAATTGAGAGAGAAAGCAATCTGAAGAATGACTTGTGTATTCAATTCAAGATTATTACAAAATACAAGAATGAATATATATAACAAGCTGATGTAGCTTCTAAAGCCTGAACCTAATAACTAACTTATAACGAAAAGGGCCAGCTCAGCCTATACTCTGACATCTCAGCAACGACTGTTCTCTCTCACATACTCTATCAAAGACAATACTTCTTGGGCTTTTGTATGTAATTAATTGGGCCCGTTCTATTAGAACCCAAATCTAAGGAAAGGAATACAACATTGATCAAGGTGGAGTTGGGCTAATGGGCTAGTCTAAGTTCATTGATTTGGGGCTTAACATGTTGGGCTATCCTCTACACTGGGTTCAACAGAGTTCGCAGTACCCGTTCTCCAACAAAGCTAAGGAAAAGATTCAAGACATGCAAAATATTGACGAGTCATTCACTATTCACTCATTTGAAATACCTTCGTCCACTATTCAAGACTGCAGGAAAATCCGGCACTTTCTTTGCCGTAAAGTGGGGGGCCTTTTTTGGGCGCGTCTCAGTCCCACGCGTTTGCCTTCTCTCGAAGCTTACCGTTTTATCCACATTTGGGATTTAATTCACTAGTCACTTGTCGGTGGTCAGATTAGTTACTTGATCGTGGAAATTAATTAAGCTACTTACAATAGTACAATCTCACCTCCCTCATTACTCAGTCCCCACTCTCTTTTTTTTTTAATTAATATAACTCAATATTATTACTTTATTTTGTTTCTATCTTCACAAGGAATAATTATAATTTTTACAATTTCATAATCATATTTTGATAACTAAATTGAAGTCTTGAAAACCCAAATTACCTATACTCAGGGCTCCTTTTCGATGAGGTTTTTTTGACAAAATTTATTTTTTTTTAAAATATTTATTGACTAAAAAATATTGTTCAAATAAATTTATAACAAGTATTTTTTTAAATTAAAAATTATATTCTAAATAAAATTCAAACAATAAATGAAAGAAAAACGGTTATCTTTTAATAAAATTTGTTAGAAATATATTTTTTTAATTATTATATTTAAATACAAAATATCTTATACTTTTAATTAAAACACTTATAAGAATATTTTTTTAAACTCACCCGTCTTCATTTGTTTCAAAGGGAGCGGTTTGTTTAGATTCACGAAAAAAGTATGTGGGACGGAAGAGAGAGAAGTAACAGCCGGTTTTTCATTTTCCTGAAAAGGCCTTCGACTCGACCAACGACCAAACACAGAAAAAACCCATCGAAGAGTACGTCAATAAGCCCGGTCATCGCCTTCCACGAGTTGCAGCAGCCCACGACGTCGTTCTAGCACCAAACGCCGGTAATCCCGGATTGGTGGTGTTCGAGGAAGAGCTTCCGAAGACTTCGACAGGGAAGATTCATAATTTTGTGCTGACACAAATTGCAAAAGATCGAGATGGGATCCATTAAACAATTTTTTCTTTAAAATATTAATTACCATTATTTTTTAGAAAAAAATAAAAAGAGGTTGAGATCAAATCTATTCAAGAGCTTGATTATTTTTAACTAAAAACTTAAAATTTCATAAAATTATAATTTTAAATTTCATAATGCTAATTAATTACCAAATGTTATTTTGTAATTTTAAATTTAATTTTAACAAAAAATATTTTTAAAATTTATATTAAAAGTATTTTATTATTTAAAGACTATAAAAAAATATTTTTATATCTTTTTTAATAATTATATCAGTTAAAAATATTTTTATATTTCTATATTCAAACAATTTTTTTAATTTAAAAATATTTTTCAACTTTTATATATAAATACAAAATAACTTATACTTTTAATAAAATTCCTTCTACTTCAAACACTTAAATAATTTTTCTTCTCAATCCATCCAATCACACCCTTATTCCCATTTCCTTCTCTTTTAGTTTTGTTAAAAGAAGAAAGATGAAAGACACATTGGCCTTTTGCCAAGATATCGAGGGAAACATTTGAAGGTGTTTATTTGGATAATTTTGTGTAAATCTTGAAAGTTGAAAGACACAACAAAACTAACTCAGCCACTTTACATCAACAAATTAAGATCATATATATATAGGGTACCTAAATTTGATTTCTGAATGACCAGATGAAAGGCCAACAATGGTACTACAAACACACGCAAACTGATAAGAATAAGTAATTAAGGAGCTAGCGCATGTATTGATTACGAGAGTATGATAACAATTCAAAGAACTAATAGATTTTGGTAATGATTCCTGATATAACCCCATAACAATAACACATGAGCTGATCACTGATGGACGGAGTTAGAAAGAAGTGGCATGTGCAGCTACATGAATCGTCAAAGAAAATAAAGCATGCTCCCAAGAATGACACGTCAACCCCAGACAGATTATGACCTTAGAGTTGACGTGCATGCAATTAATAAGATGAACGGCCTCTTTTATGAGTGATGATGACTTGTATATGCTTTAGCTCCCTTTACCCGAATCCCCCACTGTCACCGACTCTCTTTGATAACTCCTTTTATTTTTCTTCTTCTTAATTCCAAGGTTTTTATGTTGTTATTGTTTGAGAACCATGATAAATGAACGAAAGAAAAAGACATAAATAACAAATTAATTATTATATTCAATATTACCCGATATTTCCTTTTTTTTTTCTTTCTATTATAGTGGTCCCTTAATCAAAAGAAAGATGTCATAATCGTCCTTTACGGACCCCAGTCCCACGCTGCTTCCAGGAAATGGCTACTGTTCTGTATCTGCTTTAAATGACTCAATCGCGACAAGAGTCGGTGTTTTAGAAAGATGTTATGATTTGACAATTCTTCCTCACGCCTCTTCCAATATGATCTGTAATCCAAATTAATCCAAGTTTTAATTAATTTAGGGGTTCCCTAGAATCACTCCATCATTTAGGGGGACCCTTCCTCTCATAATACGACACTGACACAGCCCTACGAGGATGACCCCATGCACGGTAAAGGGGACAAAAATATGGACACTTAAGCAAAAAAAGAAACTGATCAAGATCGACGTCCTTGTTAATATATAGTCCACCTCGCAATAATTGTACCCTTCAATCGTTTTTATTGAATAATATTATATTTACAGAAATTACAGATGAAAAGAACCGCACTCTAATATTCAGGATGATTATGGCCCAAAAAAATAAATAAAGACCTGCAGAATAATCAACTTACCGTAATAGCTTTATCATGAAAAGACAAACATTTTTTGCCTCTTACGTAAAAGCAATACGGTTGGGTTTGGCTTAGTTAATTTATTAAAGGGTCCAACGTTGTGATTGATTATAAGAGAAGCGTCGGCTATTTGTTAATTGTGTATGGGATTAAGCTTAGATGGCTTTTCACTACTTTCTCTTGCTTATTCTTGTTGCCGCCACTGTAGTTTCTGAAGTTGATGCCAAACACAAGCTATCTCCAGAGTTCTACTCCTGCAGCTGCCCCAAATTGCTGCCTATTGTGAAGAATGGAGTTGCAAAAGCCATTAAAAATGAAACTCGCATAGGCGCTTCCTTACTCCGATTGCATTTCCATGACTGCTTTGTGAACGTGAGTATATATTTTTTGCATTTTAATTACCATTTGAGCTACACCCTAGTAGCCTTCTCATAGTCTTTAACTAAGTTGTGGGCTTTAATGACCAGGGGTGTGATGCATCAATACTGTTGGATGATACTAGCAGCTTAATAGGAGAGAAAACGGCAGCAGCTAACAATAATTCAGCTAGAGGATTCAACGTGATTGATGACATCAAAGCCAAGGTGGAGAAAGCATGTCCTGGAGTGGTGTCATGTGCTGATATTCTTGCGCTGGCTGCTCGAGACTCTGTCGTTCATGTAATATCCAGTTGTGTGGCCCTTGAATATATGTATGTACTTCAAGTTTTCATTTGCAATAAATCATCTGGTTCTAAAGGTTATTGGAATTTGCAGTTAGGGGGGCCTACGTGGGAATTGGGCTTGGGAAGAAGAGATTCTACCACAGCAAGCAGAGCTGCTGCCAATAACTCCATTCCCGGACCCTTTCTCAATCTAAGCGCTCTTAAAACGAATTTCGCCAACCATGGGCTCTCAGTCAGGGACTTGGTGGCTCTTTCAGGTATTATATACATACATCTACATTAGATGAGATGTCCCAAAGCAGGGGAACAAAAATAAATTCTTTTTCACAAACATTTCTAGGTTTGTGTCAAGAGAGAAATTCGCTTTGCTCGTCCTACTTATTGCCAAAATGGTCACTCTATTTCTCCGAAGACGTGCTTTGGCAACCAATATGGACGTCCAAGCAACGTTTCACTAACTAGGCTAATCTCTGGTGACAGGTGGGCATACTATTGGACTGGCAAGATGCGTACAATTCCGAGCACACATCTATAATGACTCCAACATCAATGCCTCCTTTGCCAAGTCCCTGCAGAGCAAGTGCCCCAGAACTGGAAATGACAATATACTCGCACCCCTTGACTTCCAAACTCCTACCCATTTTGATAATCTATATTTTAAGAATTTGCTGAATAAAAAGGGTCTTCTCCATTCCGACCAGGAGCTGTTCAATGGCAGTTCTACAGACAATTTGGTGAAGAAATACGCTAGCAACACCGCTGCATTTTTTAAAGACTTCGCCAAGGGCATGGTCAAAATGAGCAACATCAATCCTCTCACAGGAAGCAAGGGGCAGATCAGAATCAATTGCAGAAAAGTCAATTAAAGATTACCGAGTGACGTGTGTGCATAAATACTCAATTACCCATCTTGCATAAATATTCAATTACCCATCTGTCTTTCCAAAATTATGTCTTTTATTTTATCCTCCCGCTGTCAAGCGACCTGGTTTGTCAATAAGCTTATATGTAAATGCTCATATACTTCATTGAGCTGTTCATCATCCCTGTAAACAAAAGTGATCTCCAGCAGAACCAGCAAGATGTGCCTATCGCCATGTACAGCAACATGGGATATATAAATTAATAGTATCAGCTTCTATATTAATTTGTTATCGAGCCATGCATCCCCAAAATCTAGATTTCTTTGCATCAGGCAAATAAAGTTTCTGAGGAATTCTCAGTGTAACACAAGACGGGATTGTCATTTACAACTACAAATTCATAAATTGTAAGAATACTACCACACTACATGTAGAATTTATCAGAAATGAAATAAGACTGTATTTCTAAGGATAACTGATGTATATGTGTAAAAAAAATTTCAACTTAGCTTGTAGGCATTAGACTATTAAAACGATCATCGAGAAGTTACAATTCTATATTTGGTTAGAGAGGTGGTAGTTACATCATTGTGAAAACATTAAAACCAGAAATATACAACCAGCCAAAACAATCAAGCTGCTCGATATACTTATATTACATCTCCTCCATTATTCCAGCTCATCACCAGATTCAACCTCCTCCACTGGCAGTTCAAATTTATCAATCTCTTTAAAGTAAGCTCGCTGTTTTTCGATAAAATCTTGTTGAAGCGCATGCATAGATACATCTTGTTTAGAAGACATAGTGCGCTGCTTCTGAAAACTCAACAATTATACATTAAACATATTAGCAATACCAATTCAGACATGATTCGACTGAACATAAGAAATAAGAACCATGCACAATCTCTGGCACGTATAAATGACTAAAAGCATGCCTTTAAAGACAGAGGATTTTACGAAGAGGAGATATGTCATGTGCAGGGCAGGAACAAGAAGCACCAAAGTACAATATCAAGCTCACAGCCACCGCAAAATGTCATATTCCCCTTCAAGCTGTCACCTAGTTCAAGGCTTTTACTAGGCCAACTATTAACGATAAAATGAATTCTGCATATTTGGCAATTATAATGCTTGTCACAGACCAAAATTTGATCAGTTTTCACCGTAAAAAGTATTAAACTAATTTAAGTGCCTTTAATGAAGCAGGGGTACATTTCTAAATGTGTACAATACATAACAAACTTATCAATTGCCCTGGAAATTTGGAAGACTGGTACTACCTAGACAAGCAGAGATGACCATCTTAATCAGGAAGCAAACAATCTATGAAAAACCTTATTGTGATATTTTCAACATGAAAAATATCAGAAAAGATAAAGTACTTGTTGAATAATCAAATTAAAATTTGCAGATTCATAAGTGTTGGAAATTCTGCATAGTACCACAAACACTGGAATACAAAAGTCATTTTAATACCTTTCTACAAGGAACTGTTAATGCCTTGGCTTTATGCAGATCCACACCTTGCAACACATCACTTTTCTCCCTGTTACGCATGACAGGGAAAATACATGACAACTTATAATATAGTAGACTTTGTAGGAAAGAGACAACAAAAGTAACCATCAAACTTAGTTCCCTCAACCAAAACCAGAGATATTCTGGTGTTTATCCAACTTTAACATAGATAGCATAATAGAAATGAAGGAAACATGAATTTCAATGGTATGACACTGACATATTCTACTGGCCAAGAAGGAAAGGAGTAAGACAAAAAGGGATAAATTGTGAATCAGAAATCTCTTCAAGAAAGCTTCACATATTGTACATAAAACAGAGAACAACATTTCAAGTGTTCTACCAAGACCGACACACCTAATACATCCACATCAATATTCACCAGAATGTTTTAGAGAAATACTTTCACGATTTGAAATTTTGTTACATCCCATCCATCATATAATTAGCATGTTTTCTTCATTTCCATAATTCTCTGGAATTCAAACAGCAGTTATCCTAATTTCTCATTACCATAGTTGAATTAAACCGTAATATGACTGCCAAAACAACACTACATATCACTCACTATAAGAGACAGAGGGATATTTACCTATTGTCAGAGATCTTCAGCATCGGTGTGCTACTGAATGGAATGGCCACTGGCTTCTCTTTACTCTTCCTTTTATCTGAAACATGTCTTCGGCTGTAGACTACTGAAATAGGTTCAGAAACATCACGATCATTGCTACCTTAAGTCAAAGCATGGAGAAGCCCACTGATTAGATATGTTTGGAAAGAAAATAAAAGATTCTAGAAAATTCACAATTACAGCATTATGTAGCTCAAATAAGGATTTACTTATATAACAAAATCTATTAATATAAGAATTCTGACCCAAGTCATGGCAATAAAGCTAAGCCCATCTGGATTTCATATAGCAAATAGAGATTCAGACTTAATTCAGCCCCAAGACAGTGCAAGAATACAAGAGCAAAGTAAATTAAAAAGGGTAACAATCACATCACTATCACTAAAAATTATACTAACATCTTCAAATATGTGGAAGCAGGAGGCAAATCAAGGCAACGGTTGAAACAACATTATATACATGATAACTCAACCAACAAATCTATTACCACAAAAATTATTTTCGTGAAAATTCACCAGATCAAATCAAATTCAAAACCGTTTCTCCTGGAATTAAACCTAGAGACAAATCAAGTCCGGAGGAAATAATGAAGGTGATAATAGTTCTAGTACCAGCAACGGAAGCAGAGGGCATAGAAACAGTAGATGGTGCAGGAAAGATAGGGTTAGAAGATTCATTGCAATTCCTTTTATCTGAATTATGTCTTCGACTGTAGACCACTGAAATAGGCTCGGAATCATCACGATTAATACTACCTGAAGTCAAAGGGTTGAAAAAACCCACTGATTATAATAGTTTGGAAACTAGGAAATACTTACGGATAATGTAACTAAGACATTGTAACTCAAAATCATACTACAGTTTCTGTCTAATTAATATATAGAAGCAGAAGAAAAATCAATGCAGTGTTGGAAACAACATGGAGTACAATAAAACCCAACCAACAAATCTATAAGCACACAGATTCTGGCGAAAATTCAACAGAAAGACGAAGAAAATTCCAACCCGACATTTGAAATCAAATCGGAAACCATTTCTACTCGAATACACCTAAAGACAAATCGAACCCGGAAATTAACAAGAGAAAGACAGAATAGTTCCAGTACCGGGAAGAGAGGAAGGATTCAGCGGCCGAGAAGGTGTGGAAACAAGAGGCGGTGGAAGATGGCTAGGGTTTGAAGCGTTATCGTGATTCGTGGAAATGCTGGAGGAACGAGTGCGTGTACCAGCCTTGCATTTGGCGACAGGATTATTGAAAGAAGAAGATGGGTGGGGTTTGGAGGGCTTGACCAAAGAGGGGGTGGACGAAGACGACTGGGAAGAGGAACGAGTGTGAGAGTCGGTGTTGGTGCAATCGGAGAGAGGCTTCCTGCGTCTGAGCACTCTTCTCTCAGCTTCCATTGTTACTTCTCCGTTGCCAACTCAGCTCAACGGGGTCATCCGGGAACTCGAATATATAGGCAGCGAGCGTGTGGAAGAAGCGTCTTATGAATGGCGGGAATTTTCGGTTGAAAAGAAGATCTTGCTAGAGAGAGAGAGAAAGAGAGAAGAGACGATGTTGGGACTTCGGGCACGGGCACTCACAGACACTCAAGCAAGGTGAGAGAAAGAGAAGGGGAGAAGGCCTGGATCGTTCTTCCTCCTTATTTCATACATCCCCCTATTGGACCCAAATCCTTCATATATTGGGTTCTCGGGTTGGGCCCATATTACCAATGGGCCTCGTAGCCTTTAATACAAAATCCTTTGCCCACCATATTTTTTCAAGGCTAATTCTCGCAAAATTAGGTAAAATAAGTTTGTGCTATATTCTGAACCCAGAAAAAAGTTGTGCTATATATGCTATCATACGAGTTTAGGACTTTAGGTTTTGATGTCTAACCATGTATTCAAAATTAAAAAAAAAATAATAATAACTGTTATCTGTAGAAAAAATAAAATAAAAAGAAATGAGATGAGTCACATTTTTCTTTTTAAATACGCTCAAGGTCATTATCTAAGGATTCACTTAAATAATTTTGTAAAATTTATACATATAAAAAATATATAAATAGTATTACTTATAAATTTGTAAAATAATAATATGCTACATTTATTTTAGCTTAGAGATAACTACAAGTATGGCATGGTTGTATATGAGTTTAGATTATCGTATTTATACATACTTTTTAAAACAAAATAATATATATGTGATTGGGAGTGATAGTAAAGAACTGAGGAAAAGGCGTAGGTTTGAATAGGTGATTAGTAAAATAGTTGATTCATTGTACCTGAAAGCTAATGTGGAAAGGTGATCCGTACATAAAAGTAATCCAAATTCCAAAGACAACTTTGTTTCATCACTAATATAATCGTTGAGTGGAGACAGAAGCACCTGAGATTGAAAATCGATTGGCTCACTCACTGCATCTCCCTCCTTGTCAAAACCAGCGTATGTGAAGCCTCTAGTTTCACGCTTTCAGTGTTCTCAACAAAACAGGGACAACCTCCCCCATTGAACCCATGGGCCACACACAAACTCCAAAACACACCCATCCTCGACCCCCACCCACTGCTTTTCTATAAATTCCCTCCCACTTCATTCATCACTAGTCTCATTCTCAAACAAGATATTATTACAGCAACATGGAGGCAATTCAATCCTGGGTTTCAGAGCACAAACTCACCAGCATCGGTAAGTTAATTATGATCAACATTAACCTTGACTTTCAAATATATAGCTAGAGGATGATCAAGTTTTAATTAACGGAATGAGTCCTGTTGATTACAGGCCTTCTCTGGGCTTCTGGAATTGGGGCATCCCTTCTGGCTCATTCACGCACAAGGTCTCCAATGAAGCCAAGTCTAAGGCTTATCCATGCCAGGTACATCTCATCTCCCGCAAATTTTTAAGCTACAATTTTGTTCCTTTCACTTTGAGGCTATGTTATTTACTTAGCTTTTTCTATATAATTGTGGACTGGTTTTGCAGGATGCACGCCCAGGCCTTAACACTTGCAGTGCTATCTGGTGCTGCGGCTTATCACTACTATGAGAATCGTGCAGCTGTTGACCCAAAACCACAGGACCAGAGTGTTGCTTCTGATGTCACCCAGCTGCCTCAATGGGAGCTCCTGAGTCCTTTCTAATTAACAACCCTATTTCATTCATACCACCAGACATGAGTTCTCTATCGTCCGCCTGTTGCTTTAGCCCAGAAAACTAAAGTTTTATGTTGTAATGTGTATTATTATCAGGTTCAACAAAGCTAAGAGCCAAAAACAAAAAATCTGTTTCTATGTTTTGAGAGAAGACCTTTTTAATGTAGATAAAATTGTCTCTCAAGTTAATTATTATTATCAATGACTGTATTGCTAGCTGCTTGGACCTTAAAGTTACTGTCTGGGAAATGGTACTTGCCAAAATGGGTAAGAGAATGATTCAGGTGATTCGAGCTC
>JASKGM010097662.1:0-45475 GCA_034509205.1 Ceratonia siliqua
TTCTCTTGGGGAGGGGGGGGGGGGAGAAATAGATATGCAAAACATTTTTAAATGATCTGGATATTATGCTGAATGTTTTGGAGAAAAGATAAATAGGCGAGCGTGAGAAACTCTGTATAAAAGGCAAAACTCTCAACCTTATGTCGTTATGTTTTGCATATGCTTTAATTCTTGTTGGCATTTGAACTTTATTTGAAAATTTTAAGAAAAATGGTTAAAAGCTTGATGAGTAAATATGTTTTGCATATATAGGTTTGTCATCATCAAAAAAGGGAGATTTGTTAGCCTCAAGGTTTCATTAAAGAAAGATTTAGAGTTTTGATGATAACATGCCATTTTGAAAATTATTTTTAAGGCCATAAATTTCTAATATATTTAAATAAAAATTCAAAAGAAAAAATAACTATACTAATTATTTGCTATTTTGAAAATATGAATTTGTGAGAATATTAAAGAAACATACAATAAAAGAGGAAAAGCCACAAGAGACAATCAAAGAGGAAAGAAAGTCATTAAAGGAATACAACTAGTGGATGACAACTCATAACTTGTTGCTAAGTTCACCACCAAGGGAAGTCAACATTATAATAAAAAAGAATAACAATGTTATTCATATACTAAAAAATCTATATCTTTCTTATACTTTTAATATTAATCATTGATTTAATGTAAAATAATAATAATAATAATAAAATAATATATATGAGATAAATTATAAAAATAAAAAAAATAATATATAAATAATATTATTAAAAAAAACGAAAAACAAGAAGATAAGTACAGGGCATATAAAGAAATGCGCATAATGAGAAAAAGAAAAACACGAGTAAAGAAGTAAAGAAAAGACAAAAGGGAACAAGTTGTGGCAGCTTGCGGCATTGAATGCAAAGTAAAAAGCATGTGCAAAAGTAAAGATAAAAGAGGAAGTTGACAGCAACAATTTAACTCATCTTGGGAAGGGAAAAGAAATACCAGTTGAAAAAGAAAACCAAAATCCTCCATTATCTGCAGCATGCCAGCAACACTAGGCCGAAAATAATGCATCAAAAAAGATGAAAACACCTACTCTACAGCCGAGAAAAGAGGAAGATGTTATTTTCTTCACGCTATAGAACGCACGGGTAAAAATCTGCCTAGTTCTAAAGCCTGGTTCAAATGTGAAGAGGGAGAAGATAGAAACTGAAAAATAAAATCAAAGGAGCAACGGATCGATATCATAGCTACTTTTCTGAGAAGCTTGGAAGAGGAAATCAGACGATTTGTCAAAAAAAAAAAAAGAAGGAATAGAGAAATATACTGTTTATTTTGTAAATACTTCTATTTCATTTGGTTTTCTTTGTGCTCTTAGAAGTCAATTTAATGAGAAACCAAAGTGTGCTTAGATTTGTTAACATCTACTCCGTGAGAGAATTTGAACATATTTTATAATATTTCATTGTATGAATCGTTGATGATGAGCGAATGAAAGTTATTTATAAATGTTGTTGATGAGTGTAATTAAAATCAACCTGTTTGTAGTGAGCATGAGAAACTACTTATTATTAGTGAATAAGAAAAACTAGTTGTATATCTTATTGATTGACAATGAAAAATCCCTTAGAAATCAAGGAGATAAATGCATGTCCATTCCTTAAAGGTTTAACCAACATAAATCTTGCCTGCTGATTTTTTTTCTCTTCATTATTTATTTTTGCTGGTTTATAATTGATATCTGAATTTCCTTTGTTTTGAGGTCATTGAAACTCTTTCATAATACTGAAAATTTTAAGTGAACAAAATTTAAGTGTTCCAACTATTATTACTCAAAATTCTTCAATCCTATTTTTATTATTATTTGTGAAACAAAAATTGAAAAACAAAATTGTGATTTGAGGATTGGAATTTGATATACTAATTTACCCCCTGTCGATATTTTTTACTTTCATAAACACGTTTGCTTAAACTGGGTACATCGAACCAAATAGGGCATCAACAAATGAAAGGAGGAAAATTCATTTTGTTACTAACATGGGACCTTGTGATGATGTAATGATTGTAATTAATAAATAAAGAACAGTAAAATTTTCAACTTCCATAGTATATAATTAAAGTTAGGATATGCATTGCTCAGCCAGTATAAGATAGCTCAACTGTATACCATAATTGCCATATTTTTTTTCCTCATCAAAACTGTGAAAATATCGATGGTATAAACAAAAAAGAACTTTGAAAATATCATTGTAGTTTGCTCTATTGTGGGGGCTGTTGAAAAGGATCAATCCAGCAAGCATCCTCCGAAACTGCCTTTTTCCATCTATTCTTGAATATGTCAAGTTCAACATAGGATTGCTTTCTCACCTACCAAAAAAATGAATGAATCAAATCAAGCACGATGCCATAACCAACCATTTCCGGTAGGGCATGATGATGGATGGACAAGTAATCTCTAATTTTAGAATCACGAAATTCAACTTTCTTAGAATTCCCAACCCTTTCAAATGTGTATATTAAATTATTAATGATTACACAATCATTATTCGTAAATTATGTCCAAAATGTTAAGATGACTTCGTATGAATTTAAGAAATCCCACTTAAAATTTATTTTGTCAAACTTAGGAGTCTTGATATACTGATATCTTATATGTCAAGGTATAAGGTATTATGATATTTAAGATTTTCATGTTTGGTATGACAGTTGAAAGTTATTGAAAAAAATGATATAATTAGCATTTTATAAATGTTAGTAAATTTTAAAATGTATTGTAATGTGAAATTTTTATTATTTTTCAGTGGTACGAGAAAACATCCAAAATAATGTTATTTTATTATACTCTAACGTTTGCAATAACATTATACATCTTGGATAATAGTGTATCAGTTACAAGGTATTTTCAATGTTTGGTATCATCTAAGATATCAAGATTAATATAATGATATATCAAACGACTTCTTAGTTATAATTACTTTATCAATTTATAAATAAATTTTATGCAAACAATATTATGCTAGGCCAAAATTGTACTCATGGGCCATTTTATTTGAATGAAAAATTGTATAAAACTAGGTAGGATAGAAGTTTTGGGAAGACCAAGTAAATGACGTGTGTGCGTAAAGAAAAGAATTGAAGGCTTACCTCAGATCTAGCATCAGTTTGATTCGATGGTGTATTCGCCTGCAACCCACAGGTAATTTAGTTTTGTTTGAACAACTAAAAGGAGTGGAATAAAGGGAACCTGTCTTTTGTTTATTACCAATTCTTTATTCAAAGCTTCTTGACTATGTGTTGCCGCAGATGTCTGCAATGATTATTATAACATAGTCAAGGTTATTAGAGAGGATGATGGCAGAGAGAGAGTTGAGATAAGATCATTCCAATTAAGCAATCAAATTGGATGGTCAGAAATTTAAGTTTCTAACCCTGTTTACTGTCAAGCCCCCAAGCGTTGGAATTCCATAGTGAACTAAATACTCAGCATCAACTATACCAATATTTATAGTCCTATCACCCTGTCAACGAATGCTTCCCAATAAGTAATGTAAATAACAATATATAAAAGGAAAATTATATATCTGAGAAGATGAAAATTACGTGTGCACAATAACCCAGCTGAAAGTCCAAGCCCCATGCATGAACTAAATCATTCTGTCAAAAAATAGAAGAAAGAATGGCATGTCATATATGTATCATAGGGGCTAAATATTGTGAACCGGTCAGTTTTTGCGTTTAAAAAGGTACACTATTCCGTTTATTTAAAATGATAAAAAAAATTAGTTTAGTTCAGTTTGACATAATTGTTTTAACTTTTTTTCTCAGTTATATATTACTGATTTAAGTATAAATGGTTCAAATTAAAATTATTTGATGCCCTATACTTTATAAAATGTTTTAATACAAAAATATTTTTTCTAATTTTATAAGCCTCAAACTTATAAAATTTAAGTATTTAGTAAACAATTAATTTTTAACAAATGAAAATAACAAACAAATCTTATAAAAATGTAAATGATTGATTCTTTGATTTAGTTTGGTTTGAAGAAAATCAAATTAATCGATTTTAATTATTTTTTATGATTTATTTTGGTTTAATTGTTTTAAATCGATTTTATCTTAAAGCTTATGTTAGTAGTAATGACAAGTGAGATAAGGAGCTTATTTATTTAAGCAAGTTCATATTGGGATGGTAGTAACATAAGCCAGTACCTCAACAGAGGAAAGATTTCAACTTTTGATGCCTCGCAAACCATCTGTTAAATTAGCATACAGATCTCCTCCATTGTCAATTGACAATGAAAAGCAGTTCTAAGAAATTACAATTTAACAAATGACACATTTTCTAGCCAGTACTGGTTTACATAGTATTAATCACAAATGAGACAATTTCTAGCCAATCATTTCTTAATTTGAAATATTTTGTTAAGTAATGTATATTTTGATGGACAATCTCGGACAAATCCAAGATAGCAGCCGGATACTCAGCACATAATTACCATCTCTGTAACAGTTAAATATTTTCCTTTACTGTCACCATAGTTTAGTTGTAAATCCTAGGATATATTCATTCCCATATTTGTATATATTCACACGTTGTACCACACATGAAAGATAATACAATCATTCCTTTCATTGCTCAAATTGTTTATGGTATGAGAGAGGTTAAAAGAAATTCTTCTTATCTCATCTCCTCAAGCTTCAAACAATGGAACCTTCTCAAATCTCGGCCACAGCATCTATAAAACTGACAACAACTCTGACAACTCTGACACCAGTGAAAACAACACAAGGTAATACTCCCTCCATTCATGGGAATCTAATCACTCTTAATGCTTCTTCTCATATTCTATTCAAGCTAGACAAGCATGGTAGCAACTATGCCTCGTGGAGGTCACAAATGACCAACCTATTGCATGGGTATGGACTCCTCATATTCATTGATGGCACTCATCCCAGCCCACTAGTCATCGATCCTGGTTACTTGTCATGGACTCGACAAGACCGGCTTGTACTCTTCAGTATCCAAGCTACTGTTAATAGCACCATTAGTCCAACCATCAACAACTGTTTGACTTCAGTAGACGCATGAAACAAACTAGAAACTGGTTTTGCCAATCGCTCAACCACCAAAATGCTCACACTCATGAACTCGCTTATGAGAAATAAGAAAGAAGGCAAGTCTGTCACCACCTACATGAACAAAGTTTGTAGCCTAGGCGATGATCTTTCTGTTATTGGGCATCCTTTACATGACACTCAACTAATCTCCTATGCTTTAAACCGCTTGGGCGATGAGTTTAAGGAGTTAACTACGACAGTGCATATTCAAGACATGCCAATTTCATTCGCAGATTTGTTTGATAAACTTCGTGATGAACAGTTAGTTCACCTCCAATCACTACCCACCTGACACAAAAAGGACAAGATTAAAGAGGAGGTCATCGTGGCAAGGGTAGTTATCACGGTAACTACAACTCAGGGTCTAACAATTGCCACACCAAATTTCATGCTTACTCCAATCACCAGCAAAACTCCAAACCACCATATGGAAATGGAAATTTGAATTATCAATCCTGCACACCCTCTTGGAACTCAAATGTGTCTCAGGGCAACTTTGGACAACCATGTATTATCTGCCAATTACATGATAAACCAGGGCAAGCCATGCCGCTCTCGTGGGCATCCTTCCACATATACCCTTTAGTCTCAAGTTATTCTGGCATAAGCTGATTCTAATCACTCAACCAGAAACCGGGTTGTAGACTCTGGTGCCATGCATCATATCACTTCTGACTTGTAAAACTTGTCCATGCACTCTAACTACATTGGTAATGAAGATGTCATTATTGGCGATAGTAATAGTATCTCTATTTCTCACACTGGCTTTGCCTCTGTTAATTCTCTTGTAGCCTCATTTACACTTGATAATGTGTGAACCTTCCATTAAAAAGAACCTAATCTCTGTTTCCCAATTATGCAAACAAAACAAAACGTCTATTGAATTTTTTTTTTTTGATTCTTTTGTTGTCAAGGACTTGACTACAGCACCATCCTTGGCGAAAGGTCAAAGTAGACACAACTTGTATGAAAGGCCCTCCACCTTTTCCACACAACCAACATCTCTCAGTCCAACCACTTTTATTGCTATCTCTTCTCAAATCTAGCATCAATGTCTTGGTCACCCTTCATCGCATATTCAAAAAAAGATTCTTGCTGCCAATAACTTGAGTTGTGAAAGTTTATCAGCTCCTTTAATTTATGATTCTTGCCTTTGTAGTAAAATTCATAAGCTTCCTTTTAAATATTCTTTAATTACTTGTGATGAACCTTTTCAAATTTTGTATTCAGATGTCTGGGGTCCTGCTTCTATGAACTCATTTGAAAATTGCAAATACTATGTCATTTTCATTGATTATTTCGCTAAATATACTTGGCTCTACCCACTAAAACTCAAATATGATGTGTCCAAAGTGTTTGACAAATCTCACAAACTTATTGAAAAGTATTTTCACAGAAAAATTAACACTATTTCCATAGACAGTGGAGGCGAATACCAAGCTCTCTCACACCTCTTAGCCTACCATGGAATCTAACACCTCACACCCCTACCTTATACTCCTAAACATGTAGGCTCTGCAGAACACAAACACTGTCATATTGTTGAGATAGGACTCACTCTTCTTCATACTGCCTCTGCTCCTCCCCGCTTCTGGTCTCATGCCTTTCAATATGCAACTTATCTAATTAATTGCATGCCTACCTCTGTTTTTCACAATGACAATCCATTTCACAAGCCCTTTGGCTAACAACCTACGTATAACTCTCTTCCTGTCTTTGGGTGTCTTTGCTACCCATGGCTCCGTCCCTATAATACTCACAAACTTGAACCTCGATCCAAACCCTGTGCCTACCTTGGTTATTCAATGACCCATCAGCTCTCATATTTGCCTATATAACACAACACAACATCTATTGTTGTCTCACCATGTAATGTTCCATGAGTTTCCTTTCCCTATAAAAATCATTGTTCCTCAACTTGTGTTCCTCAGTCAGCCTTGATTCCTTATCTTTTTTTCAAATTCCTTGCTGACTTTATGTGTCATCCTCCCATTCGTGACTTTGTCCCTACCTCACTCATCAACTCTTCATCACTTGTTCACTTCACCCCACCTCATCTTGGACAAATCTCTACCTAACACCACCTTGCCTAACCACAACTCTAGCCCAGGTCCACAAAACCTTACCACTTCTGACCCATCTCACACTCTTGGACCATCTCACTCAATTTCTTCCTCACCATCTACTTCTTCCTCAGAGCCTAATCCATATACCTCTTCCCTCACACTAACTAGTTTAGTCAACTGGGCCCAAGCCCTACATGACACCATCCTTTCTGGACCAGTTCACCTGTTTCTTCAATTAAACCTACTTGTCCCATAACTCAGGCCCAAAACAACAACTTCAAACCCCAACAACCTTTTTCTCTCATAACTATCTCATCTCTTCCCTCTCTTGATCCCACCTCATTTACCCAAGCCAATAAAAATGCTCATTAGCGGGATGCCATGAACGCCGAGTTCTAAGCTCTCTAATCCAATTGAACCTAGAACCTTATCACTCTCCCCCCCCCCACACAAAATGTTATTGAGTGTAAATAGATTTACCACACAAAATAGAACCTAGAAGGTTTTCTTGCTTAGTACAAGGCACACCTTATGGCCAAAGGCTTTCATAAACGATTTGATGTTGATTTCACAGATACATTCAGCATGGTGGTCAAGCCAACCACCATTTGGCTCATTCTAACAAATACTATTACTTATGGTTGGAGTTTGCACCCATTAGACGTTAACAATGCCTTCTTACAAGGCTCGCTCACTGACTCTATCTTTACGCAGCAACCACAGGGATTTGTTGACTCCAAGAACCTATCCCATGTGTGCGAACTCAATAAAGCCATATATGGTCTTCAACCTGAACATGGTACACCGAGCTACAAAATTTCCTCCTTGCCTAAGATTTCACTAACTCAAAAAGTTATGCTTAGCTGTTAGTCATTTCAACATTGACCAATTGCACTTTATATCTCCTATTGTATGTTGATGATATTCTTCTCAATGGCAACAATCCTAAAGCTCTCCAAGTCTTCATCAAGCTTTTATCCACTAGGTTTTCTCTTAAAAACCTTGGACCCCGGCATTACTTCCGTGGTGTTGAACTTCATCATACTCAATCAAGTATTTTTGTTTCACAACATAAGTATATCATGGGCTTTTTATATCACACAAACATGCATGAAGTTAAGCCCGTAAGCACTCTTCTCACGACCAATGAGGCCTTCAAGTTCATGAATAGCAATTCTTCTTATGATCCCACTGAGTACAGGCATGTCATCGGTGCTTTGCAATATCTATCTCTCACTCAGTTGGTTGTTAGTTTTGCAATCAACAAACTTGCTCAATACATGCACAAACCCGTAGCCACTCACTAGTTAGCAATAAAGTGTGTCCTTAGGTACCTCAAAGGTACCTGATGTGAGTAGCACAGGAGCACATGAGAAGCATGGAGATTCTTTAAAGATTCCAAGTGGTCTAATGACAAGAATGAGTCAAAGAAGATGAAAAAGTTATTGCAAGCTTTTGTGCAACGTTTCATTAACTTGGGAATGAAGGAGCATGATAAGGCTTATGATGGACCTTCGATGGAGTCAAGGGAGATAACATGTGAAGATAAAGGGCAAGTCAAGTTGGTTAACCTTTTGGAGACTTGTAGGCTAAGTATACAAGCTTAAATATGTAATACTAGAAGCCCATTATGTAAGTAAAAGATCATATGAAAATCATGTGATATCATTAGCGAGGTGACACTTATGTGTTGGGTGGGCTTATTAATTAGTTACATGTGTTTGGACTTAGCTTAACCTTTATCCTTTTCTCTTAAGGACTTAGCCTAACCTTTATCCTTTTATCTTAAGGACTTAGTCCAACCTTTATTTTTTTCTCTTAAGGACTTAGCCCAACCTTTATCCTTTTCTCTTAAGGATTAGGTTAACCTTTTGAGAGGTTATAAAATAAAGATACCGCCCTTCAAAGGAAGAAACGATGCTGAAGCATACTTGGAGTGGGAAAGAAAGGTGGACTTGATCTTTGATTGCCATAACTACTCTAAGGATAAGAAGGTCAAGTTAACTGCTGTTGAATTCATGGATTATGCTTTTGTTTAGTGGGATCAAGTCATCTTAAGTAGGAAGAGGAATGGAGAATGACCCATCATAACTTGGGCAGGGATAAAGGACATTATGAGGAAACAATTTGTGCCATCCTACTATAGGGAGTTGTACCAAAAACTTCAAAGACTCACTCAAGGGTCCTTGATAGTAGAGGATTACCACAAGGAGATGGAGATGGCCATGATAAGAGCCAACGTGGAAGAGGATCTAGAAGCAACCGTGGCTTAATTTCTTAATGGGTTGAATAGAGACATTGCCAATGTGGTGGAATTGCAACATTATGTTAAGATAGAGGACAAGGTAAACATGGCAATGAAGGTGGAAAGACAATTAAGAAGTAAGGGGACAGTAAAGACATATTCAGGTGTCACTTCAGATTAGAGTTCCAAATGGTCTAAGAAGTATGACAAAGACAAGGAGAAGAATAATTATGTGAAGAACATGCCTAGAGACAAGGGTACCAAATCTGATTTTAGAGGTAACACTACTACCCCTTCTTCCTTTAACAATAAGCATAGTACTATTAAGTGCTTTAGATGTTTGGGTGTGGGGAACATTATGTCACAATGTCCTAAAAAAAAGATTATGCTATTAAGGGATAATGGCGTTATTGAATCTAAAAGTGAATAGGAAAGTGATAGTGATGAAATGCCACCCTTAGAGGATTGGAGTGATGTTGAGATTGAGTATGCTACCCAAGGGAAGTCTTTAGTAGTTCAAAGGGCATTGAGCATGTAAGTTCAGAATGATAGTTATGACCAAAGGGAGAACATATTCCATACTAGATGTCTAATTAATGGGAAGGTATGTAGCTTAATTATTAATGGGGGAGGTTGCACCAATGTAGCTAGTACCACATTAGTCGACAAATTGGGCTTGAATTATGTTAAACATCCTACTGCCTATAAGTTACATTGGTTGCATGAGTGTAGAGAGATTCGGGTGACTAAGCAAGATGTAGTATCTTTTTTGATTGGTAGATATAAGGATGAGGTCTTGTGTGATGTTGTTCCAATGTATGCTGATCATGTCTTACTTGGGAGACCTTGGCAATTTGATAGGCCTGTGGTACAAGATGGATACAAGAATCGATATTCTCTTAGTTTAAATGGTTAAAAATACATCCTAGCTCCTTTATCACTTAGAGAAGTCTATGAGGACCAGATTAAGATTAGGAAATCAATGGAGGGGTAATTAGGAAGTGAGGCTAAACTAAGAAAAAAAGAATGAAGGACACGAGGCCAAGAGAGAAAAGAAAGATTTTAAAGGCCCATTGGTAAGTGACTGTGCAGGTGAGGAAAAGAAAGTGGGATGCACAAGAAAGAAAAGTGAAAGATGTGAAAAGAAAAAAGAGAAGAAATAGTGATTTTATGCAAAAGAAAGAAAGTTGAAGAGTGCTTTTCATGCACAATGGAGTTTAATTGTACTTAGGTACAAGGAGAACTTCTTGTGTTCTGCTAACCTTAACTCTTCTTTTCCTAGTGGTGTTGATTCTTTATTACAGGAATTTGAGGATGTATTTCTTGAAGATATACCTAAAGAACTACCACTATTGAGGGGAATTGAGTACCAAATCAACTTTGTTCCTGGAGCACAAATTCCAAACCATCCAGCTTATAGAAGCAATCCAGAGGAGACTAAGAAGCTTTGAAGACAAGTGGAGGAGTTGTTGAATAAAGGACACATGAGAGAGAGTCTTAGTCCTTGTATTGTTCTGGTGCTTTTGGTGCCTAAAATAGACGGTTCATGGAGGATGTATGTGGATTATCGTGCAGTAAACAAAATCACTGTAAAGTATAGACATTCCATACCTAGACTTGATGATATGCTTGATGAATTGAGTGGTGCTTGTTTCTTTACCAAGATTGATCTTAAAAGTGGTTATCATTAAATTCAAATGAAATCTGGTGATGAATGGAAAACTGCTTTCAAAACAAAATATGGCTTGTATGAATGGTGAGTTGTGCATTTTGGTTTAATTAATGCACCTAGTACTTTCATGAGACTTATGAACCATGTTTTACGTGAATATCTTAGTTAGTTTATAGTTGTTTATTTTGTTGACATACTCATTTATAGCATGACAATATATGAGCATCTAGATCATCTTTAGGGATGTTGTGCATTTGCATAGGATTCCTAAAACCATTGTTTATGATTGGGATGTGATGTTTTTAAGCCACTTTTGGCGTGTTTTGTGGAATAAGTTAGGAACTAAATTGTTGTTTTCTACTACATATCATCTATAAACTGATAGACAAACTGAAGTGGTTAATAGGACTTTAGGATAACTCTTGCGTGTTGTTGTTGGAAAGAACTTGAAAAATTGGGACGATTATTTACCATTGATTGAATTTGCATATAACCATAGTTTGCATTCTTCTATTAGTTTTTCACCATTTGTGATTGTGTATGGTTTTAACCCACTTACCCCATTAGATTTGATGCCTTTACCTTTGCATGAAATTACTAACTTAGATGGACAGGAAATGGTGGATTTGGTTAAGACTATACATGAGAAAGCAAAGCAACACTTGGAGAAGAAGACTGAGCATTATGCATGCCAAGTTAATAAGGGGCGTAGGAAAGTCACATTCGAGCCTGGAGGTTGTGTTTGGGTGTATTTGTGCAAGGAGCGTTTTCTTAATCAAAGGAAATCAAAGCTTGCTCCTAACAATGATGACCCATTTCAAGTGCTTGAAAAGATCAATGACAATGCCTATAAAATTGATCTTCCAGGTGAGTGTAATGTTTCTGCAACACTTAATGTCTATGATCTTTCACCCTTTGACATGGATGTAGATTTGATGATGAATCTTTTTTAGGAGGGGGGAGATGATGTGAGCTACCCAGGAGCACGTGAAAAGCATAGAGATTCTTTAAAGATTCCAAGTGGTCCAATGACAAGAATGAAAGCAAAGAAGATAAAAGAGTTGTTGCAAGCTTTTGTGCAGCATTTCATTAACTTGGGAATAGAGGAGCATGATAAGGCTTATGGTGGACCTTTGATGGAGTCAAGGGAGACAACATGTGAAGACAAGGGGCTGGTCAACTTGCTTAACCTTTTGGAGACTTTTGGACCAAGTATACAAGCTTAAATATGTAATATTAGAAGCTCATTATGTAAGTAAAAGATCATGTGCTAGTCATGTGATATCATTAGTGAGGTGACACTTATGTGTTAGGTGTGCTTATTAATTAGTTGCATGTATTTAGACTTAGCCCAACCTTTATCCTTTTCTCTTAAGGATTAGGTTAACCTTTTGGGAGGCTATAAAAAAACCTCTCCTAAGCATGTAAATGGCATATTTGATATACATTGGGATTTTGGCCATTGTTCTTTTGCAAAGGGAGATTCTTCTATTCTTTGTGTTACTCCAAGGACTTACTTATCAAGTGCGTGTGCTTGTGGCTTACATTCTTTTCTTGATTATGCATATAATCTTGGTTATTAATTGCGTGGGTCAATTAGGGGTCAGATTGCAAACTTGGTTTGGGTTTCTTGATTAGGCTTCTTTATCAATTCGGTGAGGGGTTTAAGTATCGATTGCTTGGGTTTCGCATCAGTACCTTTCACTATGGTTTCTTTCTCTCAACCAAGTTAACTCTCACGCTTCATGCATTTGTTGATGCTGACACTCACCATTCAACATCCCCTTTATGTTACTTTCTTGGTTTCTAATCCTATTAGTTGGAGTTCCAAGAAGCAATCAACAATAGTTCACTCATCCACGAAAGCTAAATATTGCACCATTGTAGCTGAACCGCTGAAGTACATTTGATCACCAATCTTCTAAGTGATCTTGACATCTCTATTTCCATAGCTCCTACTGTCTACAGTGATAATGTTAGGGCCACGTACCTATGCTATAATATTGTGTTTCATTCTTGTATGGAACACATTGCCATCAATTTTCAGTTTGTTAGGTGTCAAGTTGCTTGTCACACTCTTTGTGTTACTCATGTTCACATATATGACCAACTAGTTGACTCATTCACCAAGCCACTAGCTCGAACTCAGTTCTAACTCCATCGTTCCAACATGGACCCTTACACTTGCGAGGGCATGATAGACAATCTCGGACAAATCCAATATAGCAATTGACTACTCAGCACACAATTACTATATTTCTAACAGTCAAATATTTTCCTTTACTATCACCATAGTTTAGCCATAATTCTTGGGATATATTCATTCCTATATTTGTATATATTCACACATTGTAACACACATTAAAGATAATACAATCATTCTTTTCATTGCTAAAATCACTTATATTTACATTTCATCTCGAATGACAAACCTGAATCATATGCCATACACAGCGCCAAGATGCCTTCGAGAACACAGGAGCCATCATCTCCACAAACCTGGAATCCGTACACTTTTATCTTAAATTTTAAAATAAGAGCAGACATAGACTAACATAATCAAAACATTTATTTGTTAAAACCCAGATTAATGAGAATGTCAAATTATTTAGGTCTGGGTAAGGTTTAGGTAAAAACTTGTCATCATTCATTTCAGACTTAACACTTAGACTAATAGTTGACTGCTTGTTTAGTATGTGGGCTTTGTGGATGGAATGTTTACGATGGACAAGACAATCCATTAGATATAAGTCAAAAATGGAGAAACCCCTTTTCTCACGCGGCCCGTATATGTGTAACAATTGCCTCACTGAAACTGATTGCAAAAATATATTGGAAGTGGGTAGTTATTCTTTTAGCATGCACATTTTCTCTCTAACTAGCTATGTCATTCATGCATATTTATAAGATAGTGTCAACCATGAATTTCTTTCATTCCAGGAATTTATAAACACTAATATTGTTTATATTGAGATTATAAATTTAGCATATAATATGGTATTAAATAATTGTTTATAAATGATCAAAATCAAAAATTACATAGCAATTTCATTAGACATGTGATTCACACTTATAGGGAAACCACAAGTATTAGCATGCAAAATTTTTACCCTGTGCATGGTGGACTAGTGCTATTATCATCACACTTCCTCCCACCTCTTAGCAGCTTGTGAATTTTCCTGTTAACAGAATTTAGTGTTAGCCACATCATAGATTAATATGCAGAAATCTCACTAGAACACAAGAAAGCCTTTTGTTGTTCTAAAGTACACATGTTGATGCACTTAGATATCAAAATGATAAAAATATGCCACCACAGGTCACATAGCTATCAGTAATTTACTCATATTTATCACCATGTTTCCCTGAAAAGATGGTGAAGCAATCTTTTGCAATGACCTAATGGAGAAGGTAGAAAACCTGTGCACATTCAATGTGTTGTCCCTTGCAGTGAGGTCATGGTGCACCTCTGACACATCAGGATCAAGTGCTGGCTGTGATATCTCAAGCCCTTCATCTTTGACAATGGATAAATATCTGTATAGAGAAATTAAAGTACAGAGTATAGACAACTTATCTTTTAAACCTATGTTTCTGTTCTATCACAACATTATTTGATCAAACAACATTATGTTGAAAACTGAGTATATGGAGTTCCCTACCATATCCATTGGGCTAGCTAGGTTATGCTAATTAATGTATCTAGGACTTCTTCCTCCACATATGAGTTCTTTAGAAATTACAAACACTTTCTTTGAGTTCACAAAAAAGAATCTTTGGAAATCTTGTTTTATATATTTTAGTGTGTATGAATGTAAAGGTTTAATTGTATCTAGAGGATATTAAGCTAACATTACTAAGTTCTTTCTTGTATATTGAATTCTTTGATATGCATGTACAGTCAAAAGGTTACACATTTCAGTCCTGCTTTTTGAAGTTCTGTGAATCAATTAACGTTTCTTTAATTTTCTTTAAGCCTTTCTCATCCTTGTTCTTTGATTTTCTTGAGTTAAGCTATTGAGGCATTATCTTCTTAAAATAGTGTATTGATCTTCTAGAATCACTTTTACATAACTACATCCAAATACCAAAGATGTTATGCTGATTTTCCCTTAATACTCTCCCTCTTCCAATGTACACAACAATGAATTTTTTTTCTTCACTATGTTATGCTTTTCTTTTGGCCAAAATATATTTTTTGCCCATTCATTTTATTTCAGTTTCGTGTCTTAATGCATTAAAAATTACACATAAATAAATATTAAAAAAATTACTACTAGTGCACCTACTTGTCAACATGAAAATTTTCTACTCCAAGGTCTTCATCCCAGAGGAAGATGTATGAATACTCATATATGATATCTGGATGTAAGAAATGCTTGGCAAACCACCTAAAGTCATTTTGAGATGAAAAATAGGAAACAGCTTATGACAAATTATTGAGAAGTAACTACATATCTAAATAGCAATTGCATTTTTTTTTTGTTCTTTTTCCAAATTTATTAAAGACAAAAGAAGAATTTTCACCACTTTGTTTGATTGACAGCAGAGACATGTATGGCATGATAACTCCAGTCTAGATCACTCCATTGATCAACAATGCCATCATAGTGGAAAAGCATGACCACAAAGTTACTTGATAGAAACTGCAAATGAAAAGTAAGAAATTTTAAGTGCCATAAAGTTAGAGCAGCAAACAATACAATAGAAGTGTGAGAAATTGAACTTTCACCTTCTTTACAATCTTATTAACACTTTCTTTTTGCTTTATACCAACTGCCATGGCCAGTAAATTTGTCACTAATTGTAAATTCTGAACAAAGTTAAAAAACAAAAAAAATTACTCTTAAATAATAATAATAATAATAAAATCTTAATACAATAGAGTATTACATATGCAAGTTGCATTGTCAAGGCTAAACTCATATGCATCACATGCACATGAGTGACAGTTATAGTTTTAAGTAATAAAATTTCAATCTTTAAACATACATTGTTGGTGTCCTATGCTGCCCATAAGTATACTTGGTCCAACTGAGCGAGCTTAAGTTTAGGCATAACATTGAGCCAATGGGCTCAAATCCAACTCAACCATTGGACTTATTCAATTTTAAGGCTAAGGTGGACTTAACTCGGACTTGGACTTATATTATTTGTTCTCATTCTTTATATTTTCTTTAATTATGTCTCATCTTTTATTTTTCATTCTATACATTTAATTTTTGGTAAAAAAATGTGACAACTTAGACAAAAAATGTCCTTACTAACCAAAAGTATTCTAAATTGACTATAAATTTATTTTTTGGAACTTTTTAGATGAAAAGTTTTATTTATTTGTATAATTATCAAATTCATCCAATAAAATTTTTCCATGGACTTAAGGTAATACCCATATTTTAATGATTGGTCTAAATTAATATGAGTATAACCCTGGCCTAAACCCATAATCCAAAAGCTTATTGGGTTTGACCTAAGCTTGGCATAGCTTAGCTTATGAACAGGTATGTATAAAACATAGTATAATTTAAAACATTGAGATTTCTGGAATCCATGTGAAGTGCAGTACTACTCATAAAATGTAACATTGGGAGTAAGACATAGAGATTTGGAACAAAATAATGTCATGAGCATGTTGAGAATGGAATGAAGGAGCTGGGGGTCAAATTTCAAGACAATCCAAGCTATATTTGCAGGTATAATTGACTGCACCATACCCTTCGGTCAACTGAACCTCTCTAGGTGTCTATAAATAGGAAGTCACTCAAAATTTCAAGAAAAAGTAGAGGGAAAGCTCAAGGAGAAGGGCTTAAGGGTTGTGGAAAGAATTCTGGCAGAGGGCTATGTTGCCAAGACTCAAGTAAATATTTTCTAAGTGATTTCTAAATAATTTCTACCCTGTTTCATTATTCATGGGTTGAGAAAGAGAAACTTTGTGTGGGGTTTTCCAGGAACCACTCAAGTATCTAAGGCGAGATAAAGGTTATCAATTAACTCTCCTCACTAAAGTAAGTTATTAGACAGATTGGGAAACCACACGCACTTGAGATTTTTGGGATTTAGCGTATTTTGTGTATCATGGATATATGATATTTCATATTTGGGATTTAGTGGATTTACCCAAAAGATATCTAATACCAAAACTGTTCTGAGTATAACCTTTAAGTGTCATGGATTCGAAGACTTCAGTTGAACCCAAAATGCAACAAAACTACTAATTTCATATTGAAGGGATTAAGGTGAGGAGATTCTTGCCCAAAGGTATATAATAAATTTTGATAGTATGTGGGAGTATGTTAAAGATGAACTCTATAAATTTATGAGAAAGGGAATAATGGTAGTAATTAACCATAAGCAGTCGAAGATTATAATAAAACTTAAATGGGTACCTAAGCATTTGGGGTGAGAGGAAAACATGATGAGGATAAGTAGCTAATGAGGAAGAGGGGATTTAAGACCATTGAAGGGCCATGAGTATCATTCTCACATAGATTAGAAGCATACGGTAAGGCTAAAGATTTGGAAACTTAGGATACGTTCGATAATAGATAAGATAAATTTTGAATAATGAATATAGGAATCTGTATAACATAAAAAGGGCATAAGGGATATGGAATGGTGATTAGTAAGACAAAGGGTGCATAAAATGAAGGTTGAGGTTCTAAGAAGTTGAGTACTTGCATGCGTAGATGAATGAGACTACTCAGGGGTACTTAGGGGAGAGGGTATTAAATGCATAATGAAGACCATGCATGACATGGTACATATGCTTTATGTTTAATATTTTCCTTTCCATGGAGCTTTTATAACTTCATTTCTTTTCCAAATAAAACCATGTACTAGTAGTTTATTTGAGTTCATGAAATTATATAAGCATTTTATCTGGTCGAAAGTATTTATATCATTCGATTTAGAATGGGTGACTTTATGAGAAACCCATAGTATGTTTTGATTTGAAAGGGTATATGTGTCAGCAAGACCATGTTACAATTTTGTTTCAAAAGTTATGGTCTTTGGGATCTGTAGTTGTATTGTGGTAGAGCCACTTGGTGCACCTAAATCACAACCTCTGCTAGTTGAGTTGGTTTTGGTAGAAGTTTTGATTTCTCCACACCCTCTTCGGTTGAGTTGGTCCAAAGGCGAAGTGTAGAGCCATCATTCCTTTGCTCCCTGGTTGAGTTGGTCCTAGTGAAGTCTCCCTTCGACTGAGTTTGTTGGTCTCGGAGATGAGATATTTATTTCCTCTCTAGTTGAGTTAGTCCTAAAGGTGGATAATTTAGGTTCTTCCAAGAAACTCCATGGGATCCCTGTATCCTTGTTAATGGTTATTTTAGAATTGAGGTTTTAGAGTCTTGCATAGTACTTTTCTGCATATGAAAGGTTTACATTGTTTATAACTCAATAGACTAAAGCATATGATTTTCGAAGGAAGCATATTACTGCATTCATTGTGGCATCTCAGGAGTTGAGAGAAGTGGGATATTAGAGATAGAATTTGTGGGTTTTGAGTTCATGCATACACACATTGCATGGGTTATAATTATGTTTTTGGTTTTATTTTTTTTACTGAGCTATTTGAAGCTCACCCCTTTGGGGACTTTATTTTATTTTGCAAGTCCATCTAGCATAGAGTCTCATTCACCGATCCAATTTAAGAGTTGTAGATAGGAAGGGTTTTAGGATGTGAGAGACAGTTCAGGATGAGAAGTTGTAATGTAAGACCAACACATTTGTATTTGTATGGAATATGACTTTAAAAGGATTTGCTTTAATGAGAAATTTTTCTTTATTCACGAATGTGATTTATCAAAATAGTTAAAGCTAAGTAGTTTGATGGTAAGGCTTGATTGGGTTGGCGGGTTTAGGCACCCTCAATCCTAGATATAGTCACGGCCCCGTGAGTTAGGTTGTGACATAAAATTTACTTTGATAGCATTATTTCGTCTGAACTAGTTACAAAAGATGATAAACTTCAGTTACTTTTGATTGATTGTTTGTTTGTTTTTTTCCTCAATGAAAGCAACAATTCATTTTGGAAGGGAGATTCAAATTCAGGGAACAAGGCTTGTAGGGCCAAAGCTAGAAATTAATCCATCTTGGACTTGATTACACGGGGTTAAAAAACCATAGATATTAAAGAGACACTCTAATATTGACCTTTTATATGAGAATAGATATGTAATCAAGTACCATAAGAATGTAAAGGCAACAAGAATTATCCTCCTAAATCAAAATAATAGAATGCTTCTAAGTTCTAGCTTTCCACAATAAATTATATTTTATTATAAGTAAATTTTCTTACTAAAGATGTGATATAAAAGCTGTATATATGGTCATTAAGCAAAATCAAGTAGATAAATCTTCGATATTCCAATCTTTTCTTTATATTATAATATCCATAAATTGGACACACCTTTTTAATACGGGGACCCCATAATGGTCGCATTTCCAAATCAGAAGTCAAGGCAGCAATTCCTTTAGGTAGTGCCTCTTCTCCATGGGGCCTACATTGAACCTGAACGCAATATAAAAGCAAAAGTAAGGACCTAGTAAAACCAGGGCCTAAAAGAAGAAAAATACAAAGGCCTATTAAATCTACAACTAAAATCACTATGTACTTATACATTTTGGCATAATGTTTACTAAATGGAAAAGTTTGGAATCTACACAGATTGTGTTTTACCTCACACACTTTAAATTTGGTATTAAGCATGTTATCCACAAATTGCCATCCTAGTAATCTCTGCAATAAGAAGCCAGCTTAAATATATGTAAAATCATAATAAATATATATTTTAAATGTTTATTTGAACAAATAATATTATGTGGATTAGTTAGATAACAAAGAATCACCTGAAAACATTACTTCACTATTTACTTTAATTAGAATATACCAATTTTACGAGACCGTTATATAATAATAATAATAATAATAATAATAATAATCATCATCATCATCATCATCATAATCATCATAATAATCATAATAATAATCATAATCATAATCATAATAATCATAATAATAATCATCATAATAATAATCATACTTTTATCAAGTCGGACACATGATCTTGCAATGTCCATGTATGTGTACCTCTTTATAGTCTGTTACTACAAATGTACTTCCAATCAAGAAAGCTGCAGAAAGCAAGAAAATTGTAGAAAGATAACTGCGAGGAAATATTCTTTCCCTTCTAGGGTCCACCACAAGAGTTTCCTGTGAGTAAAATGAAGTTACTAATAGAACTCAAGAAGGAAGATACAATAGTTTATAAAGAGGAAGCTAGAAATAACAAACACTAAACTGACTTTTTGTATATATGAGCCAATTAGTGATAATATCATGTCTATACTAATACGCAGAATCAGGTAAATAACTGTCTCAACCTTTTGCCTACAAGCAAGTGTAGTATTCTTTATTTCAGTTTAATACCTAAAGTTTACAGGAAGAGTTTTCTTCTTTGCTGACATTGTTTCAATATTCTGAAGAATCATCATATAGAAAATAATTTTTTTTTCTGCCTTAAAATAAATTTTATTGTCAGATCAGATGACAACTTTTATATTAATATTTACATGCTGAGTTGTTTGGCTGGCTAATTAAATTTGATGTTTCCTTAACAGTAATAACCCTCTATTTTTAGCCTAACATATTTGAATTAGCTTAAAGATTACAGAATCCAACTGAAAATGTCAAATGCCAGACATGGATATTTTTTCTACTCTCCAATTTTTTACACAATTAGTAATCCTTTTGTTTTGTTTTTCTTTAACATTTCTTACAATCAAATAGCACTCTTAAATCCATACCCAGACAACACAGGACAAAATACTTTACTCAGCACGGACAAACTTTGCAACAGATGAGCCCCAAACTCAGATTTGAATGCTCTAGCTAGTTCTTTTCAAGCTTTAAAAGCATAGATTCAAAATTCTTATTAGAAAAATCTTTCTTAGGTTTATGTACCATAATTTTCTTCTTCCGTATTATTAGGATGCATGATATGCTTTGCAATAAACTCATAATTTTGTGAAATGTTATGATTTTGCATTGTTAAGAGGAAATAAGATCTGTAAAGAGAAATCCAAGATTCCCAGTAACCTAAATTCAACCAAAGAAGTTTGTAGTCTTATATCCAACAAGATATTTCATTGTTATCATTGACTAGGATATGGAAGGTCCTACACCCTAGTGGCTAATAATTTTCAAATTCAAAAGAAAGGGTTGTGAATGCTTAGATGAATTGGACTAGCTTTTCATTTTCATAGCTTCCTTAATTTGTACACTATTGGGCTTTAGCATCTTGGAATCAAAGGAATTTAATGTTCATCCATCCCTACGGTGAGTAGCATTTCTAATCAGAAGTATACCATAAAACTATCTTCCCAATATGGAGTACAAAACATCTAACCTTCTCATTATCTGCTTCATCCTACAAGCACATTATACACATTGTATTAAACTTTTGCCAATTTTTTGTTGGTAACCAACAGTTTCTACATTCTCTTAGACCCATTTTTGAACTTCTGGATGAATGAATAGTAGCTTCAGTTACGATCTTATTTAGCCATATATGTGAAATTTCCTACTGAAACTGAGTCCTTACTTTTTTTATCTAAAATTCAAAATTACTATGACCAAGAAAGTGATCATTCTTTGAAATTCATCCTATAATGGATCCAAAGGAAAAAGGAATGAAAAAAAGAAATGGTAAACTACAGATCACAGAAAGAGAGTAAGAGAGAGGGATGCATACAGGAGTAGAGGTCTTCATCTCCTCCAGTAGAAATCTAGTGGCCGGAAGAAGATTCTAAAACGCAAAAGAGGCCTCGAGGGACGCATCAATAATCATGTTATTCACCTTATTTCCTTTACGTTATAAGGAACTCAAGAATCAGAAAAGGTTTAGAGAAGTAGAAACGGCATTTAAGTTACTTATCTTGGCAAAAACAGAAAGCTCCAAGTAACTTAGAAATACCAAGTTGCATGTGCCGAAGATTACGAAGAGTTCCTTCAAATTTACGTAACCTTTGAAAATTATGCATGTCAACAGAAACCAGGTTCAATGGTTTAGGGCAGTCGCCTTCCTCTAAAAAAGATTTATTATATTTATATATACATATGATATAATTACTTTTAAGAAATTTTTAAAATTTTCATACTACTCTAGCTCTCTATATTTTAAGTGCATACAATTTGGGCCCTTGCTATTTTTTCTGTTCCGTCTCTACATGTCAATAAATAAGAAATATTTTTCTCAAAAGATTTTAATGGCAGTGATATTTTTTAGAATATATATAATTCAATTGGAAAGACTTGCGTAGCCAATAGTTTATACACCAAGAAACGGAATGGTTGTTTGTCGGCAGATTACAGCAGGTACCATATGTAGTGGCCACTTATTTCTCCGCAAATCCAGGTTGCTTTTATCTTTGCATAGGCGTGTCTAACATGCACAATCCATTCATTAAGTGTAGACTCATATCAAATTATATCCTATAAATCAAAACTCATGATAATATAGTGAATTATTTAACAATTTTGATTTAGTATCTTTCCATACTATTATTATTATATTATATTTATTTATACTAAAGCTATTTGATGTCTTGGTATGAACAAATTAACTAAAAGGAAATTGTGAAAATAGAATAAATATTTCTTACTTTCAAGAAAAAGTAGAATAGTAGGATGGATATGATTTTAGAAGTTTTATGAAATAGTGGAAGTTATTTCGATTTAAAAACTATTTATTATTTTAAAATTTTTAAAATACATTAATAATAAAAAAAGTGGAATGACATGCAGTACAGTGCACGTGGAGATACAAGTCTATACTATTATATAGTACAACCTTTTTGATATCTTTGGTCAAATAAAATTACCTAATAAAAATTGTAAAAATATGATGAATATTTCTTATTTTCAAGAAACAGCCAAATAGTGAGATAAATATACTTTTACATATTTTAAGAAATAGTGGGAAGTTATTTAAAATTTAATAATTAAATATTATTTTAAAATTTTAAAATAAAATAATGATGAAAAAGGAAATTGAGTAATACTACTTACATATGGTTTTGGAGACTTTGGTGTTTTAGTTTAACAATTAGAGGATGATTGAAGTTTCAAACTTAGAGTGATACTACTCTCACAAATAAAGTTTGTCACAAACTCTCACAAATACACTTCATCTCAAAAATTCATGTCACTTCATGCATTTATCTCACTCATTCCCTAATACATATTTTTAGGTTAAAATTTGTTTTTGAAATTTTGTAAGAGGTATTGTTTGTGAGATGAAAATTATTCTAAACTTATCAACTTTTTTTCATTTAAAAATAAATATATTTAATCTCCCATTAAAGGTAAATTCTCTAAATTTTGAAAATTTATTTTATAAAAAAAAATATTATGTGTATATTAATGTTAAGACATTAGTAATTATTTAATCAGTGTGTACTGAATACATCATTATTGTGGGCTTTTCTTTTTTCTTTTTCTTTTTCTTTTTTATGAATTTTTGGCTTATACCTGTGAATAAAATTTATTCTTTCATGCGCATTTTCCGTATAGATTTTTTTTTTGTTTTGCTAAACTGATTTTCCTAGGAAATTTTAGGTTGGCACTTACTTCTTTTTTCTTGCATTTTTTTATCAATTTCACCACTGACCAGGAAAAATGTAGTAGATACTAGATTGCTATGATTTCACTGGCCTATATGTTAATCCTTTGATTTTTTATTTGGTGATCTAAGACGAAGTTGCAAATGGGATGATTTTAGTTAATTTTTTACTTAACTCTTATAAGGCTTTTGTTTGTTTTTTCTTTGCTAAATGTTATGGCTTTTGTTTGTTGTATGGTTATGAACATTGTATGATTGTCACAACGTGACGACTGGTGAGATAGCCATCACTTTATGACTTTAAGGCGTATAAGGGAAAACACAGAGAAAATGGGAGTCACCACCAATTAATTAGAAGGATAATTGGGATCCTTAAAAAAAAAATGACCCTTGAAATAAGAGGAAGGGTTCGGGAGTCTAATTACGCGTAGGGAAGGTGTTAGGCATCCTACAACGTCCATCCCTACGGACGGTTACCTTAAATTGTTTGTACTTAATAATTTTACTGTATTTAAATTACCCCTTTTATTACTAAAATAATAATGGATAAAAATGAAAAAAATAAATAACTAGACTTGCCTTATCAAGTAAATGCCTACGTACTCCGAAAGGGATTAAGGTCAACATAGTTCAAAAATATTTGGATAAATTGATTGGGTGAGATATGTGATCTCAAACTGGATAATGTTAGGACATGAGGGGAATATAAAATTTTGCTTAAATCCTAAAAAAGAATTAGGAATTGACATCAGGAAGGATATGCCTCCACTGAATGCCTGACAAAATTGAGACTTTGGAAAAATAAAATTTCACTGAAAGTCTAGAAAGAGAAATAACCGGAACTTCGGGAAAAATGAATTTTCACTAAAAGCCCGTGAGTTTTAAGGCATTGGGGAGTGCGCAACTCCACTGAATGTCACGAAGATTAGGACATTGGAAAAGATAAATTTCTACTAAAAGTCCTTTAAATGTTCACAAATGATAATTTTATTATTCTTAATCAAGTTTTAATTTACCTAATTTTTGTGACAAAACTGAGATTAAAAATATTGGGGTGAGAAATGAAATCTTTAGAAGTATTTGGGGTTAAAATATAATTTATGCGAATAACATAACCAAAATATAATTTATGGAAATCATGAGGTCAAAAACATAATTTATAAAAGTGATGGCCCCAAAACGTTATTTATGTGAATAATATAGAGCTAAACATGTAATTTATGTAGATAGTGGGGCCATAATATAATTTATAAAAGTGATGGTCCAAAATATAATTCCCGCAAATAACGAGGGCCAAAAAGTTATTTTAATGACATTAAAACCACAATTGTATTTAAAGAAGAGCGAACCGCATCAAAATTTTGAAACATTAGGTCTGAATTTTTCTAAGAGTTGACCAAGTAGTATAGAGCTTTCACTAAAATTATGCCCTTGAAGCCCGATTATAAAATGAATTCATATGATTTTTGGAGTTTAGTTTTTCCCCTTTTGTTTTTTGTTTTATTATTTTTTATTTTATTTGGGTCTTGGACCCCCCCTTCCTGTTTATAGCTAGCCCTATTGGGTCCTTGGGATCCTGGTCACAATACACTCAAATACAAAAGGTGGTTAAGCCTACAGTCATGCACACCAAATTTCAACATACTCTACATACGTAAACAAATTTATCATAAAAGGTGAAACATCACATCTTAGTTAATTTAGCTAACAACTTGGATAAAAAATCAATTTGGCCTACAAATTTGACACCAGAACGATAATGAACAAGAGTTAAAATCATACCCCATTCAGCATGCGCACGTTATCTAAGATCAACTCCAAAAAAGAATAGAAACCCCTTATTCAGACTATCCTATTTTACGAAATCAAGAATCATTATTAATTTCTATCTCTCTGGATTAACGTTTTAGAAGTTGTGACCCATCATGAACTAAAAAAAATCAACCCAAGCTTCAGAAGCGAAGGTAAACTGGTCAAGATTCTGGTTTCCATGGCCAAAGGATTAGTGAATAGTACCAAAAAGCGCTTCCATAAAACACCTAGCCAGACTAAAATACAAAGGTGAAGCAAACATCCAGACAGAGACATTCATCATTCAAAATCAGATAAAAAAATGATCAACTGTCATTGTCGGATCGAATGGCATTCATAGAGAACATGATGATAATCTATAACCAAAGAGGCTTAGGAAAATTACAGAGATAATGGGTATTGTGAAACGAAATACCTTTAAAGAACAACCCTTAAAATCAATTAGATCCAAAAACCCCTGAGTTAAATCGTCCAGGAAGCTCAATCTTGACCTTGAAGCCTCGGTTTCCCTTCCGGTTGTCCCTTCCTCCGTGATTCCCTTCTGTTATCTCTCGGTTGGGTTCCTCTTTTCTGATGTCTCCTTCTCCTAATTTCGGATTCCTCCCCTCTTCTCCCCCTTCTAATTTCTTCTTTTTCTTTATTTCCCCTTTCTTTTCGATGCCTCTTATAGCTGCTGACAGGCTTTCCTGAGATGGAGGTGAAGTGGTCCCTAAGATGGTTGCCCACTGTGCGCTGATGGTCGCGCATAGGGGTTACCAGCAGCGGGCAGTTTAGATCAGCAGAAAAGCAAGGCGTCTTGCTATAGAGAGAATCAGTGTAGAAGAAGGAAATAGTTGGTTACGTAGAGGCGTCGGGTTACAGGGTACGGCCATGGCAGAGGGGAAAGGGGACTGCTGATGGCTTATGGAAGGTGTGGCACAGAGGAAAGGGGGACTAGCTTGTAGGAAGGGATGCAGGGAAAGAGACGTTATGCACATGGGAAGATGGCAGAGCGAAGGGAGGGGGAATGGGAAACTGAGTATGGGTCTTGGATCCAGGTCAGAAATTAGCTTGGCAGATTGGGCTTCTGAAGGAGATGGGCTGGATTGGCATTTTTTCTTTAGTGAGCTGCCAAAAATGGCATTTAGCCTATTTATAATTTTTTTATTTTGTTGTTTTTAATTCATTTTATTTTTATGCTTTATCTATTTTTTTTCATAATTTAAATATTAATATTTTTTTGTTATTATTTGTTTATTTTCAATTTTTTTTTGAAAACACTTGGATAAAGTCCAGTGTTTACAATGATTTTTGTGTAGTTTTTCTTATTGAGGATGTGAATTTGTAAAACTTCCCCTAATTTATATGAAAATGAAAAAGTCAAAAAATGATGAGTTAAATCATTTTAATCTTTTTCCACTTTGACATTCTCTGAAGGCATCTCAGTTAGGAAAACTTTCTTAATATTTAGAGAATAGCATCTCTACTGCAATTGTTATTATATATGTCTGAAGATTTGGGTAAACATATTACATGGATACAAATTCTTAAGGATAAAGTTCATAGATTTTAACCATTTTAAAGTAAGATAATTTACATTAAGTCACGTCATATAAATAAGTTATGAAGATTCTGAGAGCATCATTGAGCCGTGGGCACAATGAAGAAGCTACCCCTGAAACAAAATTTGCATTTTGGGCTAAAATGAGGGGAAAGGACTGGTCAAGTCAGTGGAACATTTTTCTGAGAGACTAGTCGACTAGTCTATTAAAGTCGGCTAACCGGAGTTCACAAATTTTGACTATTTAGGGTTGGAATGTGCTTTTTTGGCCAAAAAGAAAGAGGGAAAATGAGGGGATCTAAGGAAAAAGAGGAGGCTAGCTAACTAGGTTTTCGCCCTATTGAGGTAATCTAACTCAAATCCTAGCTTCAATTAATGTTTAATCTTGAAATGTCTTTTTCTTTTTCATTGTTGGATTGTGGGGTTTTTTTTTTTGGCAAAATCAGAAAATGGAGTGCTATTAGCACTAGTTGGGAGCCATTAAGGACATAAAAGCAAAGTGACTACTTTTCTAGCAAGTCTACATCTCCTGGACTGTATCTTTTCTAGTAGAATGGTTGGGTCACCCAATTCCTTAATGTTTGGGACTTTGCGTTAAGGAAGGAAATTTTTGGTAAAAAAATTAGCTAGACTATGCTTTGGGTATTGTCTGTGAGCCTTTCTAAGTAGTTTCTATGTTACCGTCTTGGAACCCCCATATCAACGACAGATGCTTGATATATCTAAAAACCTACTATAAGTGCATGGGTCATGATAGTAGAATAAGGTAAAAACGAGTATCATATCTACATGGAGAAAATCCAAATATCAAAATTATGCAACTTCTTATATAGGCAATTCAAATTCTTTGAAATAGGAATGAAATGACAATGCAAAATATGACAAAATACTAATATGTAGAAATCAAATGACAAAGGATTTTAGGATTGGGATTCATCAATTGAGTTTCATTAATGACATTGATTATGATTGTTAATATTATCCTAATTGCAACGAATGGCTTCCCTATGATATGCATTACCCTCTTTCAAGATATAATGCCTATATTTATATTGATCTTACGTCTACTTTTGTGATCACAGCAATTCACATAAACTCATTAAGATCAGTGGAATCTTAATCAGAAGTCACTGAGGTGTGCATTTATTTCTAAATTACACTGTCTAGGTTCAATGAATCCACCAACTAATATTGAATTTCAAATTTCGTTCCATCATCTAATACCTTAAACAAACAATTCATGGCCAGTAAATTACAAACATTAAAAACGAATTCATTAAATTGCAATCAGAAAATATTATCCCAAACAATAAGATTCAACTCATAATAGAAACTCAAAGACTACATTCCAAATCCAAGAACAAGAAATTTAGCTACTCAGGACTAAAACAAAGATGAAGAAGGAGAAGAAACTCCTCTTTGCATAGATCATGAGCTTTTCTCCTCTCAAAATCGTAGCCATTTTCCCCCAAATCACAACTCTCAGCTCTCCTTTCCATCTTGGCTATTGTGTGACCAAAGATCCCCTTGAAGTTTGATTCAAAGGCTAGTTTAAATGAAGATACACTACAAGAAAACCAACGTTTTCTCATCCAAAAAAATTGTGGGAAAAACAAAAAATTTCGTGGGAAATTGTCTCACAGAAACATTTCATGAGATTTGACGAGAGAGGAAACCAAAAAATTATTTTTGTAGCATTCACTCACTAAATGAAACCATGAGACAATCCGTCAAATAAATTAAGTGACTCACGTATAACAGCCTTGAGAGTGTTTGTGAGACACGTATGTCTCACAGAAACCGTGCTTTGAGATTTCATGAGAGGAAACCAAAAGGTATTTTTTTAACATTCTCTCATGGAACATACGCGTGAGACAATCCGTTGGATAAATTAAATGTCTCACAGTAAGGGACCATGAGAAAGAAAATTGCTCACATATTAAAACTATTAGAGAATTCGTGAGACAAAGGTAAAATAATAAAAATAAGAACAAAGTATTTAAATAGAAACTAATAAAAATAAAAATAATATGGTGGCTACTATGTTATAGCGCCTCTTTGGTGCTATAGCAATGTAGCACACCCACTCACCTCCCACTTTTTTTTAATTTTTTTTTTACTTTTTGGTATTATTTGACCATTTTCTATCTTTGAAATTTTTTTGAATTTTTTACACTTCTTGTACTTTCATTGAACAATTTTTTTACAATTTTGTTTTTCTTAAGTAAAAAATTACAAAAAAAATTCAAAAAATCTCCAAAAAATATCAAGATAGAAAATGATCAAATAATATCAAAAAGTAAAAAATAACTAAAAAAGATAAAAACAAAGTGGGAGGTGGGACGATGTATAGCATTGCTACAACATCAAAAATGGTGCTATAGAATAGTAGCCCCCATATAATATAAGTATAAATATTATATAAATAATGATTTAATTAATTATTAAGTTTTTTATTTATGAAAATTATAAATTCTTTTATACATGAAAATATAATTTAAATTAACAGCATAAACAATTTAAAATGAATGAAATGTATATCAATTAAGGCAAATGTAATGTACAAATGCTAAAATTAAATAAAATGTAATGTAATATAAAAACTATAATACATCAATGATGACCATTAGACTAACCTGAAAGGTTAGTGGCATCATATAAAAGGGACTAGGGATCAATGGGAGGGGGAAGGGGAGGGGGAGAGGGAGGGATCACTGCAGAAGGATTGATCTAACGAACCAACTGGCTTATCATCTACAGATACTTAGCCTAACAAGCCTTCTGCTATTCGATTTGAGCCGGTTGTTCCTAGAATCACTCTTTAAAGTTCCTTAGCATGCTAGCAAGTTCGGGATCTTAGGTAGCCTATGATGGCTACCTTGATCAAGGTTTGTCGACCAGGAAGGCCTTAGAACTCATCCCATATATCTGGCTTCTCTTGTTCTTTCCACCGACAATCTTTGTCCAGAGACGAGTATTATTGATGGAAGAAATGGCCAACCCTAGGGTATAGGCTCTGTGCTTCTCATATGATTTTTGCATGAGTTAAACTATAATTAGTAGGAAGTGACTTTAAACAAAATTAAACATAAACATATATTATTAAAATTTAATGAAATATAATGTAATTTACGTAAGAGCTCTCAGTGTGGGGATGGACCTAGCATTTCTCCGCGCTATAATTAATATGACAGAAGACCTCAATAGCGTCAACAGTCCTTCCTAACTCTTTTTCTGGCAAATAATGAATTAAAATGTTAGAATAATAAAAATGTTTTAAATATAAGTTATAAGTAAAAAAAAATAACTTACAAGCCTCTTTGTAAGCTTAGAGAAGGAGATGGATCTACCTTGATGGACAATGACGCCTCAATCCATGGATTGATTCCTCTTGTTCTATTTCAAGGCCTCCTTGAACAGGAGGTTCGCCCAATATTCCATGAGCTGGGCCATGATCCCCTTGCCCAACCATTCGCCTTTACATTTTCCTTTCTGAATGTTGCTATGTGCTGCTCGTAAGCTACTAGAGCATTTGTGCCTCCACACCTTATGGACTTCTTTTCTGAACTTGGGATTCCATTTACATTCTTTTTGCATTACAAATAATCTAATTAAAGTCAATGACCATGAAAATAAAGTTAATAGAATAAAAATTGTGGAAGTTTAATTAATACCTTAAATAGGTCCCACCAGTGGTCCTTCACATCCTTAGGAACTTTTCTAAAGTTTATATAGGCTTAGTCATAATGTGATCTGAAGATACCCTTAAGGGTGGTCGTGGGGGTGCTCCGAGGGTTCAAAGTTGGAAAAAAAATTGACTTTGTTATAGGCAACGATTGTTATATTTTTATTATATATTAATTTAAGTATGATTAGTGTACTTACTCGTTCCCACATGTCTCTAACCACATGGTCTCCTCGATGGGGTCTTTGGTTCCAGATTTGCCATAAGGGTCTAAAATGTGTGAACTCATTTGGGAGGTCGACCCTACCGCACTGGGGGCAGTTGACCTTGATGTCGTTGAGATGTGAGGACTTTCCTTAGAGGACCCATAGCACCGACAACAACTGACCTCAGTGTTGCTACGACAACGAACAGTGATCTGGATTCGACATAAACAAGATCTAGCACTGACGCATGGGGCGCAGGTGGTTGTGGCGGCACCCTTGAAGATAACATGAATTGGCGCAGGTCTGCCTAAGGGTTAGAGGTGGTAGTAATAACCTTCCCCTTCCCATTGTCCCTGCCCCTCTCAAAACTATGTCTAGCACCTGACATAGCTAATATTTAACCACAACATAAATCTATATGTGAAATCTAAATACTCAATGAGATTTGATTATGTTATTTCCCAAAATTTTATATTTATTGATATTTTTAATTTAATTATTAATTTGATATTTATTGATATTTAAAATTTAATTATTAATTTGATATTTTTAAATTATACATGATATTTTAGTTTGATATTTATTGATGTATTTTAAGAAACGTTTATTTGATATTTAATTTTCACAATATTTTTAATTTAATATTTATTGCTATTTTTAATTTAATTAGTAATTTGGTATTTTTAAATTATACATGCTTTTTTAGTTTTATTTTTATTGATGTGTTTTAAGTGATATTTGTTTTGATATTTATTGATAATTTTAATTTAATTATTAACTTATATATTTAAATTATACATGATATTTTAATTTGATATTTATTAATGTATTTTAATTGATATTTAATTTCAAAATAATTTAAATTTGAATAAGCAGAACGATCAAGTACCTTCTACATTTAACTGTTCTATGAAGTTTTTATCCAAAAAAAAAAAATTTCTCCATGGAGAATATATGTATAATAAAAGATAAAAGACTTATATATTTTTATATAACTTGATAGAGTAGATACATATAGTCAAGATAAAGAGATCAAATATAACGAACAGAATTCAGTCACGTCAGATAGAACTAATCAAAGTAATATTTAAGATCATTCTAATTAATGCAAAAATTTATCAACAACTTAGCCCTCACAATTTTTATATGATATGTTTCAAGAAATTTTGGGTTTGGTTCACATATCACAAATATGAAGTAAACAACTACTTCCAAGAATCACATGGAATTGAAACCAAGATAATACCAAGAAGAAAAATCTATTAAGTTAAAATACTAAGATCAAATTATCCACACCGTATTACCCAATTTAATCTTCAATAATAGTAATAAAAACCATATTAAATGGAAGCCATGGTCATTGTCTCTACAATACAAGACTATGTTTCAACTACTAATTTTGTAAGCTATTTTGATGACAGTGCCAATTAGAAAAGATATATAGCAGCATGTTTTAAATGAAATTTTTGGTAAACCAAAATCTATGAGAACATCGCTTTTTACTTTATAGTTATCAAATCTAGTTAAACAATGTCAAAAGAATACATAAATCAAATAATTTTTAGTCACAAACATAATCTTCAACATGAAAGCGAAAGTAATGAAATTCAACCAACCTGTTACAGTAGTGGTTAACAGAGAAGAGCGCGCGATAGTGAGGAGAGTGATGGCGACAAGAAAGATAGAGAGAGCGTTGAGAGCCAAGGTAAAATGAAAATGATGAAAGGTTACCGGGGTGATAAAGATGACTTCCCACGAAATCTCTAATAACATTATTCTCACTTGTAAACACTTAATTTTGTCCAGATTTGACTATTTATTAAAAATGGGTACAAAATAAAATCAAAATCAAATTAAGAACAAGAACTAAAAAATACAAAAAAAAAAAAAGACACATTTCCCTCTCTTGTTTTTTAGCTCATTCAACCCAAACATTCAGCCATTCTTTTTCTAGCCCACTTAGCCATTAGCCCATCCCTCTTTATTTTTCAAAGAAAAAAAATGCTCAACTCATTTAATCTAATAACCAGCCTTCAGTCCTAGCCCACTTTCCTCTTATCCTAGCCCATTAAACCTGGTCTAGCCCCATGACCTAATCCCACTTTTTCACTTTAATCAACCTTAGCCACTTCACTTTTTGAATGCCCCTCTCATTGCAGTCACTAAAACCTCTGGACTTCCTCTCACCCTTCATCCTTTTCTCTTCCACCATGAAACCCTAGCATCACACCCAATCCTGCACGTTCATGCCTCAAATCCTTTCCACCTTAGCTTGCTTTCACTTCCGCCATTATGGAAGCACCTTATCGGTATCATCATTTTTCACGGCGTCCATCTTCCCTTTCTGTCATCCACTATAGCACTCAAGCTCTAATGGCACATCACCATTATGGAAGCACTTCATCGGCATCATCACTTTTCACGACGCCCATTTTCACTTTCCATCATCCACTGTGGCACTCAAGCTCTGATGGCGCATCACCATTAAACTAGGAGTCCGGATCCCATGCAGTGGGATCCCAACTGCATGGGATCCAGTCAATTCTTGGCCGTCCAGATTAAGTTGGACGGCCAAGATCCATTCAGAAATTTTTTTTTATTTTTTTGTATGGCACGTTTTTCAAGATAGAATTTTTTAAAAGATTTTTTGAACAAATCTTGGCCGTCCAATCAATGTTGGACGGCCAGGATTGTTTCACTGGAAACCGTGCAGTTAGACCACTGACTGCACGGGATCCAAATTATTAAACTAGCTCCTCCCGAACTAGTTTTGGCTGCCTATAAAAGGCACTGAAAAAAAAAAAGAGATATAGAGAGAGAGAACTCGAAAAAGGAAATTTCAAAGAGGAAGATCTAAAGAGGAAAAAGCAGAATTTCAGAAGAAGCAAGAGTATTTTGGGAAGCAATCTTTGAAGATATCGATACCTTTGCAGATTTGAGATTTTGTTAAGGCAAGATACCTTTAATTATTTTATATGTCAGTGCTTATTAAGCTTATCTGGGATGAAGGTTGTTTTGGGGCTAACATATTTCAGGTTTGTGAATATAACATGTTCCTTTCACTTTTATAAAACATGTATTCTGCTTTGTGGGAGTGCTATTTTGATTTCTGCTTAAGGCATGTTCTTTTAATTTTTGTTTGAGTGTTATAAATCAAAGCATGTTTCTTTAACTTTTGTTGGATGGGTATGCTGTCTCAATTTCTATTTGGTGAGTGTGCTGTTTTGATTTCTTGTTAAAGCATGTTGGATAGCTAATGTGTTCGAATGCTGATTTTGTTTTTGGTCCTTTGAGTTGATTTGATAATATGTAATCCAAGCATGTTTTATGTCTGGTAGGTTCACATATGGGTCCTAGTTAGGGTCCTTTGATATGTTTGTCTCAATTTTGGCTTGTTCTGGAATTCAAAGCATGTTTAGTCTGTATTCAGAGTATGCTGCAATTTGCTTTTATGGGGATACTTGTGCAAAAAAAATTTTTTTGGAATCAAAACATGTGTTTTTCTATTCTATTTTTTTTTATGTTCAATTTGGACTTAAAACACGTTCTTTTAATTTTTGTTTGAGTGTTATGGATCAAAGCATGTTTTAGTTCTGTTTTGGTATTTGTGAACATAATATGGTCTCTTTAATTGTGGTTTAGTTAATTGAAATTAGAACATATTCACTTTCTGTTTTAATACATAATTAAAGCATATTCTTTTAATTTGTGATTCAAGTGTATTTGTGGTTTTTTTATGGTTTAGAAAAATTATTTTCAATTCTCTTTATGACTTTCAGTTGGAATTTAGTTGTTTTTATTCTAACTATGTTATATAATTTTGTTTTCTTTAATTTTTTGTTTGTAATGCTTTCGTTTTATTATCCTTCCTTATTTCTTTCTTATAAGGCATAATTCGTTTCCCTTACTAATTCTTGCCATTTAGTTTATTATGCTAGTATGGGTTATGCTTTAGTTGGAAAAATAAAAGGGGTCGCTTTGTCTAAATAAATAAAAAAGCAAGAAAAAATAATAACAATAACTAATAATAAAATTGTTTTCCTGGGACTCCAAAGGCTCAAGACATTTTTTGGTTTTTGTTGAATTTCAGAAGAGTGGATTTTTTATATGGGTTTTAAGGCCCAATGTTGTTTTGGAGAGGATCAATTAATTCACTTTATTCAAAAGGGTTCCAACGGCCTATTAAACTAGTGAAAACTTAACATTACTTTGGTTTCAAGGACCCAATATGTTCAAGTAATTCACTTTTCTGAAAAGGGTTTCAAAGGTTCCAATATTTTTCAAAAATTTTAGTTTGGCCCTAATACTTTTTAGAAATTTGACTTTGGCCTAAATACTTTCTAGAAATTTGAGTTTGCCTCTAATACTTTTCAAAACTCTGACTTTGGCCCTAATACTTTCAAAAATCTAATTTTGGCCCAATACTTTATGAAATTTGATATTAGCCCCAATACTTTTAGAAATCTAATTTTAGCCCTAATGCTTTTAGAAATATGATTTATGTCCCAATATTCTTAGAAATCTAATTTTTGACCCTAATGCTTTTCAGAGGTTTTGGTCCCAACATTTTATGAAATTGCACTTTGACCCTAATGTTTTCTATGAAATTTCATCTAAGCCTCAAACGGTTCAAACATATCCATTATTCCTATTTTTGAATTCATATGGGTTAATAAATACCATTTCCTTTTTCAAACATTATGTAGAGAATTGTTCTCCCATTTTGTTAAGCTTTATATGAAAATTCATTTTTTTATATTGTCTTATTTCTTTCATAAGCATTTAGTGGATATACATACTCCCTGGTGTCCTAATTTCATAGGCTTTTAGTGGAGGTTTATCCTTCCCAAACGTTCTAACTTCTTTTAAAGGCTTTAAGTGAAAGTTTATCTTCTCCTAATGTCTTAACTTTCCTAGGCAAGAGATCATACATCTCACCTAATCAATTTATCAAAATATTTTGAACTACATTGACCTTGATCCTTTTTGGGGTATGTAGACACTTACTTAGTAAGACAGGTCTAGTTCATTTCTTTCTTTATCTTTTATCACCATATTAATAAAAGGGGGTAATCGAAATACATTAAATATTTTTAAGCATAAACAATTTAGGGTAATCATCCTTAAGGATGGACGTTGTGGAGTTCCTAACACCTTCCCCATTCGTAATTAGACTCCTGAACCCTTCCTCTGATTCCAAGGGCTAGTTTTCTTCTCCTTTTTTTAGGATCCCAATTATCCTTCTAATTAATTGATGGTGACTCTATTTTTTTCTCTGGGTTTTTCTTTACGCACCCAAAGTCATGATATAATGGCCTTTCACCGGCTGTCACGTTATGTTGTGACAGTTTGGAGCAACATGGAGTTAATGGACTGTGATGGCCTTTCACCTTCTAATAAATGGACTGTTATACAAATGGTTGTTACATTTAAGTTTAACCATCATTTTCAATTTAAATACTATAACTAGTACCAACACAATAGTATGCCACAATATTCATTATATATATATGTGTGTGTGTGTGTGTGTGCATGTGCGTGTGCGTGTGCGTGTGTGTGTGCATGTATTTTTCATATTCTCACAATAAGACATTACAAGTTTTGCAGTTCTGAAGCCTAAATGGAGGAAAACAGAAGTTAGCAGATACTAGAAGCCCAATTGCAGCTTAAACCTTGTGTCGATTTTTAGCTTGTATCTACAATTATAGAAGTTTGAATTTAGCAAACTTAGGTGTGTTGGAAAGTTGAGAAAGAGATCTACAAATGGAGGGCCCGACTCCAACAAATGACGTTTTGATACTCTAAAGTTCCAGAGACGATGGCTCTGCAGCGCCCATCACTAGAAGCCGCGATTCCACTGCAGCATCTTGTGCTTTATATATTTGTTTATTTAAGTGAAACAATATATACACAAATAACATTACTCATACCACGTTTGGTATGACATGGGTATGTCTAACGCTAGTTTAAGTGTAAACATTTTGGCAATTTTAGGCATGAAATTAAATGTAATAAATAATAAGCAAATATAATAAAATTCAAATTCAAATAAAAGTTATTCTAGACTTCTGCACAGTCTAGATAAAAAAAAGTATCAAATATAATAAGAGTAAATTACTCTCTCATTTATTGAAATATTTTTATTATACAATCATTTTCTTTATTATAAAAATTATATGAACATTCTTTGAGAGTTAAAAAAATATTACAACTTAACTTAAATTTAAATTTAAATTTATTTAAATAATTTATATGTCAAAAATACCCTTTGAGAACCTTTAAATATGTGTATTATTGATTATAAAGAAATTTAAAAAAATTATTCATTATGTTTTTGCTTCTTCTTCTATGTAAATATTACTAAGAGAATGAATAAATACATAATTTAAATTTTATAAGTTTTTTTTAACAAATAATATTTTAGACATATAAATTATTCAATAAATTTAAAATTAAATTAAGTTATAATATTTTTTAATTTTTAAATAAAATTTTTATAGAAGAAAAAAATATTTTATTCATATAATAAAGATGAATGAAATTTCTTGGAACTAAACAAAATACTTTTTCTTTTCTTCCCTCTGTTTTTGCTCGTGTATGTAAAACTCTCTGTCCAATTTTTCTTGCGGGACCACTTGTTCTTTGTTATTAGTTCATACATATCTGGCCCCAAAAGACAGCTACAGCATCGCCGAAAACCTACTTCTCTCACATTTAGTTTGACCAAAAAAATAAACTTCTCTAATTATTTATTAATTCAAGATAATGTATTATTTTTTATTTGACTCTTGTTATGCTACAGCCTTATTTTAGAGGTCGTAACATAACTTTTGATATTTAAACTTAATATTTTTTTAATTTTTTGTCTTAATTTTTTTTATTTTTTAATATTAATTAATTATTGTTTATGTTATATAATTTTTTTAAAATTTTTATATATTATTTATTTATAATTTTTTTAATATTATTTATTCATAAAAAAAATAATTTTTAAAATTTTTAAAAACATATCTAATATAAATAATAATTTATTAATAAAAAATAATAATAAATTAAAAATAAAAATAAGAAGTCTAAGCTATTGCTTAGAATTCCCCTATTTTTTATTATTTCGTTTGTTAAATTAATCACGCCGTGGATCGAATGGAAGAGGGTGCCGACGCCAGCAGTTAGCACCCTCTCTACCTTGACCCCTTGTTCCCCTCAGACAAATACTCATCAGTGGCTTCCACGGATCCAAGTAACCGGAACCTCTTCAGCTTTGTTCTCCGCTCGAGTCCGGATCCGCCGCATTCGCCGCCTTTGTTACGGAAATGCAACGCTGCGGTGTTGTCTCGATCAGCTAGGTACTTCATTCTGTTTCAGTCCTCTCTTTCTTTCACTTTCTCGCATTTTCCCTCTCACTCCCTTTCTCTTCAATCTTTCTTGCTCTCTTCCATTCTTGGGGCAGAGCCACCCTTTGCTGGCGACCTGCCGTAGTGATGCTTATCAAGATAAGTATTGTCCCTCCCCCTAGCGGTACCCAGATCTTATCGAACCCCCTTTAAAATTAAAGATAATGGAAAGAAGAAACATAGAAAAATACATAGTGGGTAGTCCTGCTTCATTCCATTTCTTATGTATAGAATCACTTTTTTATTTATCTGATAAAAAAGATTTGCATCAGAGATTTTTCCTCTTTTCTGCTACTCAGCTGCATTTTTTTCCCAAGAATTTCTATATTCATATCATGGTCTGGAAACAAAATATTATGGGCTTTGTAGTTAATTATGCTCATGTCAACTTTAGTTGAAAAGCAAATTTGTTTGATCTCCAGGATCTGCTGACAATAAGTTCTGACGGCCATAAACTTGCTACCATCTCGCGTATCACCAAATAGTAAGAAGAGCAACCTGTTGGAGCGCTGTTCATGTGAAATATAAACAAAAATGAATGTTTAGACTTAGAAGTGTTGGTGAAGAATTTGGATGATGAAATTCCCCAAGCGTTACCTGATTGTTATTTTGACCTTCATCTGCACATCAGTTTGTTATATAGAACGGGTTGGCTTTTCAATTGCATATACTGTTGCTGCTGATGCTGCTGGAGTGAATCAATCTAGCAAAGGTGCAATACTTTCTAGCTTCTATTATGGATATGCCTGTTCACAAGTGCCAGGGGGATGGGCAGCTCAGAAAGTGGGGGGTTGGAGGATCCTTCTTCTTTCATTTGTATTGTGGTCATTAACTTGTGCATTAGTTCCACTAGATCCAAATAGAGTGGTTGTGTTGGTATTTGCCCGATTGCTTGTTGGTGTGGCACAAGGGTTCATCTTTCCCTCCATCCACACTGTTCTAGCACAGTGGGTTCCTCCCCATGAAAGATCTAGATCTGTTTCTCTTACAACATCTGGGATGTATCTAGGTGCAGCACTAGGAATGCTTTTTCTTCCTAGTCTAGTGAAGTTTAGAGGTCCTCAATCCGTATTCGTTGCTGAAGCAGTATTGGGTGCTTCTTGGTCTTTACTTTGGTTCAAATATGCCAGTGATCCACCCCGTGCTGAGCATCCAAAAGCAACTGCCTCTGGTTTTGGGGAATCATTGTTGCCTATTAAAGGAAGCCACAGAAATAAAGTTGAAAATGGAAGAGTTTCAGTCAAAACTGCCAATATTCCTTGGAAGAAAATTTTAACCTGCTTGCCAATCTGGGCAATTGTTATCAACAATTTCACTTTTCATTATGGTTTATATGTGCTGATGAATTGGCTGCCAACATACTTTGAATTGGGCCTTCAACTTAGCCTTCAAGATATGGGTTCTTCTAAAATGATGCCCTATCTGAACATGTTCATATTCTCAAACATTGGTGGTGTTGTTGCTGACTATTTAATCACCAAGAGAATAATGTCTGTAACTAAAACCAGGAAATTCTTGAACACCATAGGATTTGTTGTTGCTTCTTTTGCATTGATTGTAATTCCCATGTTCAGAACTTCTGGTGGTGCGGTATTCTGTTCTTCTGTTGCTCTTGGTTTCTTGGCACTAGGAAGAGCTGGGTTTGCAGTGAATCACATGGATATTGCTCCAAGATATGCTGGAATAGTGATGGGAGTTTCTAATACTGCAGGTACATTAGCTGGCATCGTTGGAGTTGACCTGACTGGCAAGCTTCTTGAAGCTGCTAAAACTGCTAATTCAGATCTTTCAAGTCCTGAAAGCTGGAGAGCTGTTTTTTCCATTCCAGGCGTGCTATGCATTTTAAGTTCTTTAGTATTCTTACAATTTTCAACCGGGGAAAGAATTTTTGACTGAGGTAGGCTTGTCGCTTGATGGTAGCATGGCTCATTAGCTTTGCTATTTGTGGAGATTTAATTTTTTATTTCTCCGAATTGTATCATTCTTGAATAGGAGAGGTCATATACCAAGTTACATAGCCCTAGCCGCTAAGCAGTGTTGATGGTGTGTCATTTTTTGATATTGAAGTTTTGTTTTGCTTTGTTTTTCTTCAACTTGTATCATTCCTAGATATATTGAATGTCATAAACATATTGGAAGTTCAGGAACCCTAATCCAAGGGTTCATAGCTATCACCTTGACACTTATGTTTTAAAAATGCCCAGAGATACTCCTAATAAAAGGGCAATGATTTGCTATTCAAAATCTTCTGTTATCCTCTATAGTTGATATTGCTATCTGTTTTGTATATTTTCGTTTAATGGTCAATATCACTGCCAATTAGGAGCGTACCGGTACATTATGGGTATCATATAATTTTCTCTGACTATCATTCAAGTTTTGACACCATTGAATTTAAGTTGCTGAGTTAATTTGCAGAATTTGCCAGCAGAATGAGTTGCTTGAAAAAAATGTCAAAGCGGGAGGTAAAACTGAAAGAAGAGGGCTTCCTTTTATTTTTTTTATTTTACACATTTTTCTTTTATTTTTAAAATTTACACATTTTTTTTAATACCCCCCCCCCCCCCAAAACATAATTTTAACTTGAAAAGTTGACATTTTTGTTAAAAATATAAGTTGATCTTTGAGTTAGTCATTATATTGTGTATAAAACTTAAAATCTTATATAACCTTATTCAACATTAATTAATATATAAAGCTTTAAGATTTTTATTTAATATTTAATTATCTCATATAAAATATTCTATTATCAGTAATGGTGTTCATTTTAAGAGAAATATTTTTTTTTCATTTAAGGATATTGTTGAATTTTTATATATATTATATATAATAAAAAACTAGTCAATGAATAATTAAATTTTTTAATAAAAATGTTAAGATTTAAAAAAAAAAACAGTTGAGTTATGTGTAACATTTTTATAAAATGCAATAGAGATTTTTGTATGTTTTAAAAAGAAAGAAGAGATATGTTTATGATTTAGAAATAGAGTTCATGCATGAGTATATATATATATATATATGAAAGAAAATCCCAAAGGTCAATTAAAAAATAAGTTCAAAGGTAAGGTTAAAGACTATCTTAGGACAATAATTAATTTTAAAAAAATATTAAAATAGAAAAATTATCTTAAGCATGGATTATGTTTAATTTCACATCCACGTAATGAAGTTTATGAACCCTCGTCAAAATAGAGGGCTTAGAAATGGCCCGTCCCTAAAATAGATGTACTAATAGTAGATTCAGCCCAACTTTTAAGGGTTGTGGGTCGTTTGGGCCAACCTTCCTCTCTCCTTTGCTTTTTAACATAAACCTATATACCTTCATTTAATTAACTTTTATTATGTATTACTTGAATTTATATATTTTTAAGTCAATAGTAAAAAATAAAGTGTAAAAAAATTTAAAATTATACCTATGAAAGTATATATTATTGTTCTTTCTTAACTAAATAACATGATAAATATCTAAAGTTTATATGTAGAGATATTTAACTTAATTTTAGATACCCCATATTCTAGAGGAGAAATCTTTAAAATATATATAAAAATATTTTTAGCTAAACACAGAGACTTAACATGTTTTTTAAAATATAAGTTGATAAATTAATAATAAGAAAAATAATCATATGACTAAATAATACATCAAAAATGAATATTAATATCCAGAATTTACAGAAGAAATAATTTCCTTATAACAAGATAAGATAAATTTTTTAACAAAAATATATAACAAGTATTTTTACATGTTTTTCAAGTTGCAATTTTATAAAACCTCAGTAACTAAACAAAGTAGTAATTATCAAAGTAAATAAAGTACTAAAAACTCACAAAACAAATAAAAATATCAAAGATAAAATATAAAAGTAAAATTTTGAATGTACAAACCAAGGGTTGAACTCGGTTGAGTGGTGTCTTTAACAATTAGGAATGTTTGTATTTATATGTATATGTTTTCATTGATTGAAATGAATGTTAAAGTATATTAATATAAACATGCACAAAATTTTGTTCCAATCCAAAATTATTTTGTATCACATTAATACATTATAAAATTCACATATAATATAATGTTCAACTAAGAGTAATAACAAACTATTTGATCCATCATATATTTTTAAAATTTGACATACAATATAAACATAATAATTAATTTACTTTCAAATCTAAGTGTATGAGTTCTTATATCCATATGATATATATATATAACCTTTAAGATTTCAAAGTTTAAAACTTAATAAGTGTAAAATAATAAAATACAACAATGTACAAATTTAAATTATTAATTAATATTTTATTTTATTTTATATAAATATTTTTTTGAATAATTGTGTGTGAATATGAGCGAAAATGGCCTCAGTTAAATTTTTTTGAATAAATAGAACTAAGTTTGGAGATTAAACGAAAATGAGTTTTTAATTTGTCACTCTCACGTGAGTATAAGAATGGATATAATAATCTTGTATGACTTTGGGGCTGATCTACCTCTACCCTATCCATGTTCATCCTTAATCTAAACTATTTAAATTCAATGGAGATTACTTTAATTATATGAACTCATCAATGCTTCATCTATACTACTAATATATATGTTTTTTAGGGTTATACCATAACAAAATTTGACAATCTCATTTTTATATTACTTTTTTAATTTTTTAATTTTCTTTTTAAAAAAATAGAGGATAATTAAAATTTTAAATAAATAAATTTTTATTTAAAAAGATTAGTTTCTATAATGCTTTATTTGTATAGTATAACTAGCTTTTGCATGTATAATAAAGATCATTATAACTTTTTAAATTTCAATAGTATAAAGTCTTTAAGAGGATTACAATGATATATTGAAATGAGTAATGTTATTTGTACATAGTCTTTTTGTACAACTTCTCTTTTAACCATTGATATGTTATAAAATAACATATCATAATGATAAAGATAGATGATAGATAATAAAATAATATATTTGAGAAAAAATATAAGAGTGTTGTACAAAAAGATTGTGTAAAAATTATTAGAATTTACTCATATTCATAAATATCTATGCATAAAATCAAATAGTGCATACATAGATCAAATGTGGAAAACTAAATACAGGAAAGAAATCTAACCTCCATCCATTGATGAAGTTTTTGAACTGCAATGACAATTTTGAATGATTTTATGTTTCTAAACCTTTAACAATCTCAAATTGATGGCATATCCTATTTCAGAGAAAGTCAGGCTTAGGACCTATATATTCTGAATGTCTCTTCTTCACAACATCTTCCCATCAAATATGTAAATAGACGTTAAACAGCAGACTTATTCTAGCAATTACCAAATTACCCCTTTAGATATGGATGATTTACCAAAACACCCTTCATATTATAAGAGTAATTAATAAGAAATATTTAGACCATTTAAAATTCAAAAAAAAAAAGAGAAAAAACTAACATTCTCCCACTTTGCAAATAAGGGACATTGCAGCTCAATTGAAAACTCTTGCGGTTGAGATGTTTGAGTTTTTCCTTGTGCACTATATACTTAATATTCTCCCATAGCAGTATGGACCCTTCAAAATCCTTTATAACACAAGGATAAATGGTCAATTAATGAACTCATGACCAGAGGAAGGGAGGCTGACAATGGAAATAAGTGAGAGTGCATATATAGCAACACAAGGAAAGAACAAAGGTCAAGCCAAACAAAAATGGGAAGGTAAAATACCTCCCTAAGCTAAAATCAAGAACGAATCGAAGTGTTTTTTGTGCAAAAGGAAGGGGCGCATGAAGGAGTGTCCCAAATTCAAGATTTGCCTTGAAAAGAAAGATAATCCAATCTCATTTGTTTGTTATGAATATAATATGGTCCATGTTGGTCATAATATATGGTAGATTAATTCTTGTTCAACAATCCATGTTACAAATTCCTTGTAGGGTTTGCAAAACCTAAGGAAGCCAATGGGAAGTGAACAAAACATCTATTTAGGAAACAATATATGCTCACATGTAGAGGCTATTGGAACATGCAATTAGTTTTAAGTAGTGGCTATGTTTTGAATTTAGAAAAGACATTTTAGATTCTTAGTTTCTCTAGGAATTTGATTTCAGCTTCAAGACCTGTATGATTTGATTATTCCTTTAACTTTTCATACACATCTTTTAATTTATATTATAAATCTGAACTTGTTAGGAATGATACATTATCTAATGGCCTCTTTCATATTAATTTACAAAATAATGTTTCTTATAATGCAATGCATGTTCATCTGGTATTAAATGATGTGTTATGAATGAAGATTCCACTACAAGAAAACTTTTCTCACGGAATTTCTCACGAAAATAAAATCTGTGAGAATTTCTCACAGAGGTTTTATTTCTCACGGCTTTTCTCATGGATACATTAGCCGTGAGAACATCGAGAGAAAAATCGTGAAAAAATTGTGCGCCAAGTGGCGCGAAATATTTCTCACGGAATTTATCACGGACAAATAGTCATGAGAAACTTTTTCACCGATATTCTCTTGGACACATAACCACGAGAAAGGTTTCTCACGAATTTTCTCACGGAAATAAGGCCGTGAGAAATTTCTCACAGAACAATATTCCGTGAGAAAGAGTAATGATAAAACACAGCGTTTTATTTTCATTTCTCACGGAAAATAGCTGTGAGAAAATTTCTCACGGCCTTATTTCCGTGAGAAAATTCGTGAGAAAACTGGAAATATAACACCAGTTCCAGAATCAGTCGCGAAAACGCTCTTTTTTTTCCCTGCACTCTTCGTTGGATTTTCCCTACCAGTTTTGAAGTAAGACGCCCCGCTACGGTTCCAGCTACCCTCGTGGAGTCCCCACCGCCATCGAACCCACAACGCCGGTCACCCTTCTCCGCTTATAGCCATCGTTTTGCAGTAATTTCAGCTAAGGAAAATCTTCCTTTTCCTTTTGGTTTTGGAGTTATAATCTAGGGGTTTTGTTCCATTGTTTGTTCTGGACTGATTGAAGCATGAATTTCGAGTTAGCATCTATAATTTCTGGGTTTCTTGAGAGATAGAGATTAGGGTTTTTTCGTTTTGGATTTTCATTTGTGATGGGGATATGTGCTGTTTGGTTTTCTTCTAAATTTTGGGCTCTTCGTTGTTTTTTATGTTCAGGGTAATGTAATT
>JASKGM010097663.1:0-12625 GCA_034509205.1 Ceratonia siliqua
CCCTACATGTGTTTTGAAGGCAATTTTATATATTTTAGCAGGTTCCATTCTCACTTGGTGGTAACCAACCCTTAAGTCCAGTTTAGAAAAGATTACAGAACCAGATAATTCATCCATCAAATCCTTAACTAAGGGTATGGGAAATTTGTCTTTTACTCTCTAATTATTTAGATCTCTATCATCTACACATAATCTCCAAGTACCATCTTTTTTCCCAACTAGAACCACTGGTGATGCATAGGGCCTGGTACTATTTTATATAATCCCATTATTCATCATGTTAGCCACTTGTTTCTCAATAATATCCTTCTGATAAAAGGGGTATCTATAAGGTCTCTTACTTACTGGATTGGCTCCTTGTACCAAGTGAATTTGGTGATTGTGACCTGGTATAAAGGGTGGCAACTCCTTAGGTTCTTCGAATATTTTTGAAAAGTCCTCTAAAACTTTACAAATTTCCAGATGTAATGTTCTTTCTAAATCTGATGTGTGAGCTGTGATAGTATGTAATTCTGACATATTTCTCTGCTCTACTATGTCACTAATATAAATCATAGATAATATTGCTCCCTGAAGAAGACTCTTGTTCAAATTCTGAGGTTTAGTTGTTTTTATTGCTGATACTAGAGAACCTCTCAAAACATGCTTCTTCCCCTATATGTGAATTCCATGGTTAATTTGTGAAATTCCCATAAAATAAGACCTAGAATTATAAGCCATTGAACATGACACAGACAGAAGCAAAGTAACCAGGGAATTAACAAACATTAATTACCCCAAATCTGGAATCCACCAGAAAATAGAGAAAACTCTCTAAAGAAAACTGTAGCTTTATTAATTATCAAAAGTCTAATATGAAATCCTTAACAGTAACCTTTATAGGCATAATATCCTAATTTAAATGAAAAATGACTTTAACCCTAGTTTAAATGACTAAGGACTCTAACCCTAGTTTAAATGACTAAGGACTCCTAACCGTTAAATAAAATAAAATAAAATATTATCTAATAATAGCGATTAGATAAATCAATAAATACTAAATTAAAAATAAAAGATAAATAAAAATAAAATAAAAGAGAAACAAAACTGCTACAGTTGACCCCTCTCTTAAGCATGTCTATTAACAATGTCTTACATCAGTCTCCTTCACTTGAAAAGAACTCATCCTCGAGTTAATGCCAGATAAATAGATCCCTCCTGGATCCCACCACAGGGCGGCTCCACTTTTAAACTTAAATGCATACATATTACTATTCTTCTTTGGCATTAGCAAAGCCGTGACTACACAAGAACTGATACTCTCACAGATAAACATATTCCATAACAACTCCTCCACTTTTTCTCTTAGAATCTTACCCTCTTTAGAGCTTATATGATAGTGTGGGAGGTTGGGCAAGCTTACCCAGGGTATCAGGTCTATATGGTGCTGAATATTTCTCATAGGTGGTAGTTGATTAAGTAAGTCTTCAAACACTAACTCCTGAAACTCTTCCAGTAACTGTTGTGCTTTGTCAGGTATTTTCTTCTGTGTATTTTTCTGAATACTCTCAACTGGCGCCTTCATTATCACCACATGAACTTCCCCAGTCTCATTCAATTCATGCTCGAACTTCGCCATTGTTTGAAACGCTTGACCCTCCACTCTAAGAGCTTCGGGTCTAGAATAAGCGTTATTTGTTGGAACCAAAGCAATCTTGTGACCTCTCCAAGTCAGTAAATACACATTCTCCCGATCTCTATACATAGCATTCACATCATACAGCCACGGCTTCCCCAATAAAACATGATTGACATCCATATATATGACATCACACATGACTTCCTCTCTACAATGCTTCCCAATCGAAATGGGTACCCTATAGACTTCAGTTACTCTCATTGTCAATCCTTTCTTCACTTACTTAACTATATAGGGTGCGGGATGAGGATCTGTAGGTAAATTCATATGCCCCACAAACTTCCTAACCACAAAATTTTCACATATCCAATTATCTATAATCAAATCACAAATCTTACCTTCAATAGTGCATAAGGATTTAAAGATGTTACGCCTATGGAGCTCTTAATCCAATTCAGCTTCTTCCTTGAATTTTGAATCAAAACTTACCATTCTTCTTTGATTTTTTCCATGAAAACCTTGTCTTTCATTTTGTTTTAATTCCTGAAAACCTCTCCCTTGGGCCTTTTACCCCAGTACAGGGCCATTCCTGGCTTGGTCACCCCTTTTTATACCAATATTTAAGGTGTTTGGGTTGTGGGTAAGTCACATGGCCCCTATGCCCATGTTAACCCTTCTTCCATCAATATTAAGACTCATTTCAGCCAGCAATTTAAGAATTTCGGTGAATTGCTGCCCATATGAATGAAGTGTAGCCCAAACAGTGTTCATCCCGCGATCAATGTCAACAGGCCTTTCACCTTCTCCTCCGTTATTAGCCATCAAACCCCGGCAAATCCATGCTTTGATACCAATTGAGGTAGACAGAAGCAAAGTAACCAGGGAATTAAAAAACGTTAATTACCCCAAATCTGGAATCCACCAGAAAATAGAGAAAATTCTCTAAAGAAAACTACAGCTTTATTAATTATCAAAAGTCTAATATGAAATCCTTAACTACTGCCTTTACATGCATAGTATCCTAATTTAAATGAAAAAGGACTCTAACCCTAGTTTAAATGACTAAGGACTCCCAACCCTTAAATTAAATTAAATAAAATATTATCTAATAATAGCGATTAGATAAATCAATAAATACTAAACTAAAAATGAAAGATAAATAAAAAGAAAATAAAAGAGAAGCAAAACTGCTGCAGTGGACCCCTCTCTTAAACACATCTATTAACAGTGTCCTACATCAGAACACCTAGTACCATATCACAACAAGATAATGGTAGCAACATCAACTCTGCTTGGAAGTTGATGTTTTGTAATTTCCACGTGAAGGCCTTAACTCTAGAGGACAATTTCAATTTATTTCCATCTACCACAAAGACTGAAAGATTCTCTGAATTTTCCACTTTGCATCCCAATTTATGAGTAACATTCACATCAAGGAAGTTGTGAGTACTTCCACTATCTATAAGTATGTCTAAAGGATTCTTTTGATAATAGCCCGTGACTCTTATAGTCTAAAATCATGAGAGACCAGTCAAAGCATTAACTGATATATGTGGCTGTTATTCTTCATTAATTACACTTAATTCATCTTCTACCACTTCTGGCTCATTTTCTATAATCTCTTCTTTATCACTTTCCATATAAAAGAGTTGTATTTTCCTGTGTTTTAGACTGTGCCCTGGTGTATAGGGTTCATCACAAAAGAAGCATAATCCTTTTGCCCTTCTATCATTTATCTTAGTTTGAGTTACGGTTTTGGTTCTATTAGAATCTGTAGATGATTGTACAGATGTTGTAGGTTTTGGTAATATTGGACTTTGTAGTTTAAAACTATTCTTCTGATTGCCTTTGAAATTGTTCTGGTAAGAAAAAGTACTCTTGTTTGCATTAATTTGGCTAGATCTTGTAGGCTGGCTTGTAGTATGCACTGACTCATACAATTTGTCTAACACAAATGCATGCCTTACAGTTCTTAGTTGAAACATCTGAAGATGGATTTGGATTTCATGTCTTAAGCTAGATAAAAAACAGCTAAGTAGATATTCCTCAGGTAGATTCACTTTAGTGCTAATTGCATCAAATTGATCATGAAAATCCTACACACTTCTTATCTGATGTAAACACTTCAATTCAGACATAGGATCATCATATACCTCTCCAAATCTCTCATAAACCGCTTTAGAATATTCTGTCCAACTAGGAAAAGTCATTGTCAGCCAAGATTTTGCAAAGGCTTAATGCCATTGCAAAGCTTTGCCTTCTAATTGTATAACTACCAACTTTACTTTATAATGATCAAAAGTATTATCTATTAGGAAGAACTGATCACATTTGTAAAGCCAATCTCTTACACGTTCTCCACTAAACCTAGGGAAGTCAATTTTAGCTAGTCTAGTAGCACATGAATATGAAGGATAATTCTCAGCATTAACTCCATTGGTGAATCCATTTGAATGTCTTCCCTCCGATCTAGATGGACTAGCTATATCTTTCTGCCTTGAAGCGTCTTTCGTCATAAGTTTCACCACTTCGATCAACTCAAACATTTTATCATCCACTTCTTTCAACCTCGTATTCCATATATCTTCCAATTCACGCATAGCCACTTGTGATATGGTTGACTCTGCCATCTTTCCTTGCTGTCGACAAGATTAAGATAGAACCTAACCATAGCCAGGGATCAATAGATCTGATACCACTTGATACAGAACTCTTAATTACAACCAAATCTCAGTAACTAAAGGTGTCACAACGTGACGGCCGGTGAGCAGCCATCATTTTATGACTTTAGGGCGCGTAAGGGAAAACACAGAAAAAAATGGAGTCGCTACCAATTAATTAGAAGGATAACTAGGATCCTAAAAAAAAAGAAAGAAAAATTGGCCCTTGGAACCAGAGGAAGAGTTCGGGAGTCTAATTATGTGTGGGGAAGGTGTTAAGCACCCCACAACGTCCATCCCTAAGGATGGTTACCCTAAATTGTTTGTGCTTAAAATAAATTTTAATATATTTTAATTACCCATTTTTATTAATAAAATAATAATGAATAAAGTTAGAGAAATAAATAACTAGACCTGCCTTAACAAGTAAGTGCCTATGTACCCCAAAAGGGATCAAGGTCAATGTAGTTCGGAAATAGTTTGATTAAACTAAAAATGATATTAAGACATTTAGGGGAAATCAAATTTTCACTTAAAGTCTGGACAGTGAACCATGACATTAGAGAGAACGTGCCTCTACTAAATGCCTACGAAAATTAAGACTTTGGGAAAATGAGATTCCACTGAAAGTCCATGAAAAACTGAACTTCGGAGAAGATAAACTTCTACTGAAAATCCTTTAAATGTTGAGTTTATGAGCAAGATTGAAATTTATAAAAGTAATGAAGCAAAAAAAAGATTTGAAAGAAATGGGGGGCCAAAATGTGATTTTTAGAAAATTAGGGGCTAAAATGTAATTATTAGAAAATTAAGGGACAAATATATAATTCTTAGAAAATTAGGGGCCAAAATATAATTCTTGAAATATTGGAGTTAAAATGCAATTATTGAAAGTATTTGAGCTCTTGGAGCCATTTGGGAGAGAATTGTGCCTTTTTGAAGTCCAACTTTTATTATTCTAGAAAATCCTGAACTGGGCCCTTGGAGCATATTCTGCTAATCTTTAATATGGCTCTTGAAGTCCCTTTTGATTAAATGGGCCTTTGGAACCCCACTTTGCTATTGTAAAACAAAATGTTTATTTTATATTTTATTTTTAAGATTAATGGCATTTTTCAAACAGAGTTCTTAATACCCATCCAAGACGCTTTATACTTAGGCTAATTCCATTTTCAATCCCACATAGTGCAAGTAACCCAAAATGAAAATCAAATTCGTACCAAGGAGAAAAACATTCTGAGTAGCAGATCAGTGACCATTTAAAGATAACAACCACTTAGGGACAGTAACACATCCTGATTTATTGGCAGCCAAAACATCAATAGGACATGCTTTATTTAAAACAGAATTCATAACAGTAGCATGCCTTGATTGATTAACTAAACAGAAATAGCCATGAACACTGTAGTCACTCGTTCTAAATCAGAACCCACATCACAGGAAGAAGGATTCAAACTAAGGCAAACTTAATTTGTGTCAAATGAAGTTGCTCAAGCCCACATAAACGAGTAAATCACTCTTCTGTCGCCCATTAAAAGTCAAAATCTTAATCAACAAAACTAAACAACACTACAAGGGAACATCATTAAGGCAAATCACCAACTAATAGTTTCCAGAAATAACATGATTAAGTCAAATTAACAATGCAATCAACGTGGTTGATTAAAACTTTTTATGTTCATTTGGAGAAATAACCCCCTGTTTAGACCATTAATTAACTAAGAAGAAAATCATGAAACCTCCTTTGAACTGAAATAATGGATAGTAACAGAACCCACTGAAGGAATCAAACCAAACAGAATGTAAACCCATACTTAAAGAATAGAAAAATCATGAATTCAAGGGACATATTACAGCAGATATTGGCAAAAAAATGCGTCTAAGGAGATTAGATTGGGATTATGAAATCTTTCATCAAATAGAAATCCGGGACCCATTATACACAACCAAAAATCACATAATCATAAATTTAACAAATAGAAAGCACCTACTCCAATAGAAATCAACATCTTGCTTTTAACGAGGTCCCAATTTCGCAGGAGGGTCACTGCCTTCTCAAGTAGCTCTTTATCGGTTCGTCCCCTAAGTCCACGATCGAGATTCACGATCTTCCCCCTTTTCTCTGATTTCCAAAAATTCCTTTTCTCCAATCTCGCTCTCTTCTCTTTTTTTTATTCGAGATTCCTCTGTTTTTCACTGGTTTTCTCCCTTTTGAATTCCAGACCTCTTCCTTTCCCGGTTTTCTGCTTCTTTATAACCCACGAACTCCCTTGTTACCGTGTCGTGCCGATTGTGTGAAGGTGAGGGATGGGTATTTCAGAAATTTTCTTGGAGTGGGTAGCGTGGAAAAAGGGTTTACAGAGGGATTGCGTGTGTGAGGATTTGGCATGGATGGATGGATATGGAGGTGTGCCCAGAGAGTGGTGGACGCGAAGTTGAGCTGAGTAGAGGTAGAGGGCTTACAGCTAGTTGCATGGGGAGAAGTGGGTGAAAGGATAAGGTGAGCAAGGGTTAGCGTATGGCAGGTGAATTTTTGTTTAGGGGTGATGTGTACAGGGGAGTGATTTTGCAGGAGAGGAAGGAGAATTGGGTTTTAAGGGGAATCGGGTATGGGATGAAGGTGGACCGGGTAGGTGGTGCTTTTGGTATTGGGCTTGTGCTTCATGTAAGGGTGAACTTGGATTGGGTTATGTAATTTAGGCCTATGATTTAAGCTGGGCTAGTGTATTGGTCTGCAAGTTGTTAAGTTATCCGAAAATAGGCCTTGAGAATAGGTCAGAATATTTTAAATTTATGGCATTTATTTTTTTAAAAAAAAACTTAGAACAAAACCAATATGTAATTAAAAAAAATTTTTGTTATATCCCTTTTCTTTGTTATTATTTTCCTAGTTTTCGTATTTTTTTAATCTTTTAATCCTTGAAATTTAATGATTTTTGAAGATCATCTAAAAAAAAATATAGTGTTTACAAAAGGCTATCTCTATTGATAAAATTAGCAATTACAACTGTAAGTCATGTAACAAAAGCTAACAAGATCTCCAAGAGCGGGAGCTTGAGGATGAGTACAGAGAAATCAGGGAACCTTAAAGAAGAAAAGGCGCCGAGAGAATTCCCTTACAGAGGTTACAATTTCAAAAATGAGAAAAGAAGCAACAACTGAATTCTTTCACACCCTTCAAAACGAAAGTGGCTGATTTATATCCCAACGACCTGCCATGAATACAACAACCACTCCACGTGTTGCTGTAGCAGAAGAGCAGAATAAGAAGTTTTATTATTGAAACGAGCATTTTAATGAAACGCACATTCTGTATCAAAAACGTCGTTTGTTCTGCTCCGATGGTATGTCTGAGAGGAAGGGGAAGAAGGACTGTGAATTAGAAAGGGAGATCGTGAGGGAAGAGGTCCGAGAGTGAATTTGAGAGAAAATAGGAGATGGAGAAGTAGAGGGAGAATGGGGAAGGAGGTGTCTTTGCCTCTCTGGGATGGCCTTTGGGCGCAAGTGGGAAACGTGAAAGTAAGTAATATGTGGTATGGTTCAACTATGATTTGAGAATTTAAATCACAAACTAAATAGTAATATTGCGGTTTATGTAGAATGGAACCGAATCGAATCGTAAATTATAAGGCTTGGTTCAATTTAGGTTGGTTTGAACGATGAAGTTATTCAAATTGAATTATCGAACATCATAGATAGATATTATTAAAAAATATATTTATATATTTATTAATAATTAAATTTATCTATCTATTTTTTCATAAATCATACTTAAGAAATTTTCTATAATTCACGCCAACATGATAAAAATGGATTTATCGTAAATTAAATTATTGTCAATTTAATAATACTTATCGTCCAACATGTAAATAGATGAAGATAGCCATTTAGGGGTATCAATTAATCCTTCACTGGTTTTGAACCAAAAAAATAGGTCCTAAAAAACAAGGATCGTTTTTAGCCTGACTCATCAAGAGCTAGGCCTTGACAAGTATAATTGAGCTTTGTTAATATTTTGTTTTTCAAAATCTTGTGGTTGACTGTTAGTAGAGTGGGAAGAAGAATGAAAATTAAGTACAAGACTTTGATGTATTTGATGTAATTTTTAATTTTTTTAATCTTTACATATTTTAATTTATGTTCTCTTTTTAATAGTGTGTAATATAATTAAGAGTAAAATACTTTCTCCTCCCTTGAAATATACTTTAACTACACTCACCTCACCTCTATTTTGAAAACATACACTCTATTCCTTTGTAAATTAAAACCAAGTTACAAATAAACTCAAAAGGAAAATTTTCGTTAAAATTGACCGTTATTTTCTGATCAAAGGTTTAATTTTTCTAATATGACCAAAATATCATTTTTTATTTTTATTACTTTCTATTGATATATTGGCTTGTTTCATATAGTAAAAGGCAACACGAATGAAAAAAATTTAATCCAAGTCTTCAAGTTGTAATTCATTCTTCTAATTATTATAAATATAAAAATATTTAATAAAATAAATATTATTAAAATTCTTAGAATAAATAATAAATTATATAATTATATAAATTATATATAATATAAAAAATATAAATATGTAATTAAATATAAATAAATATATAATATTAAATAATCTAATCAATAATCAATAATATACATTAACCAAAATTAAGATAAATATGATCAAAACTATGGAAAAAGAAGTTTTTTTCAAGTATTTTTTTTATTTTCAAGTAATATTTTTTTTTAAAATAGGAAAAAAAAGGAAATTTTGAAGTAATTATATTTTTAAAAAAAAAATTCCAAGTAATAATATTTCTAAAATAAAAAAATGAAATTATTTCAAGTTATAATATTCTTAAAACAAAAAAATATTTTTCAAGTAATTTTATTTTTAAAATAAAATAAAAAGTAATTAAAAAGTAATTTTTCTTCAACTAACTATATTTTTAAAATAGAAAAAATGAAAAATTTTCAATTAATGATATTTTTAAAATAATTTTTTATTCTTAAAACAAAAAAGAAAAAGCAAAATTTTCTCATTCCTTTTTGGCACTCCTCTTCTTGTTGAGTCAAGTTAGGGTCTTGAGGGTGAGAATGAGAGTGGTAAAGGATAACTTCGTCATTAATTTTTTTTTAAAAAAAATCTTAATGGAATATTCTTAACAGAGTTAAGTTAGAACCTTAGAGGAGATGGGGGTATATGTTTTTAAAATAGAGAGAAGGGGAGTGTATTTTACTCTATAATTAATTTATTAATTGAATTTCTTTATTATTCTGCTTGAAATGATATAAGAGTATGCATTATTTGAGAGTCAATCTATGACAAATAATGAGAAGTCTTAATTAAGTCTTTATTTGGATAACCCAAAACTTTAACTTCAATTTTTTAAATATTTAGATATCTTGTAATATTAGAAGGATAATAAGCATCGATTTCGAGAACTATTAAGGATGTCATGTGATTTATTAAGCATTTCAATCACTACTGTGACTAGTGAATGGGCTTTTAGCGTTGGTGCACATTTTATCAACAAATACAGATATTCTCTTTTAGGAGATCATGTGCAAGTCCTTATCTGTACCCCTAATTAATTACATGATTTTGTTCATAACAGTAAGTTTATTAATTTAAAACTTGTTTAAATTTCTTTATTCTCATTATTGTTACTAACTTTTATGCTATTGTCTTTAAAACTTTGTGGAGATTAAGTCTATAAATATATTATGGATTGATGATGTTTTATTATGCATAAAAATGTTACATAATTATTAAAAATGATAGACTAATAGTTTTGGTTTAATTTTGTTATGAAATTTTATAATTTTTTATTTTTTATTTTTTCATGTGCTAGCTCGTTAAGGTTTATTTAATCTTATAATGCTATAAAATTAAGGCCAAATTAAATTTTTAAAACCCTTTTAATAAAATAATTTTTTTAACCCAACTCGTCAATATTATTGAGAAATCTGCATGACACAAATCATAAGTCTTCAAATTAAATATATACGTTTCAAATCATACATGTTAGGTTCACGGATTGGGTTAGAATTATGCAAATTAAAATTTTAAAACCCACTATCTAACTAACTATATCAAGTTGGGATTAAAATCTTTTTTTTGTGTTTAAAGAAAATATAATATTATCATGTTTAAAAAGGAATAGACACAATATATAAGATTTATTATTTAATTAATAAATTTTATTTATATTTATTATTTATAAACTTTTAATGTTATGTCTATCAAATCTATGGGGTTGAAGATTTATCCTAACTAGCTAACTTGAACCAAACTGTTTATGGAGCTACAAGTTAGGATGAGTTCGTTCAGGTTCATGGATAAATTAATCATACTCAATAGATAGCTCTAATTAAATTAGGACTTTCTATCCGACTCGAGTAGGTTTTTATTTTTTATATTTATATTTTTATGTATTTTTTATTTTAAGAAATAATTTAAATAAATTTAAACAAATTTGAAAAAAGTAAAAAAATTCAAAAGAATATTTTTAGTTTTATCTACTTTGTTTTTTGATTTATTTTTTAATATTTATGTTATGAAATTTTTTATTTTTTATTTTACTTTTTTTTAAATTCCTTTAAATTATTTCTTAAAATAAAAAATATAAATATAAAAAATAAAAACCTACTTCAAGAGTATGGAGTAGGATAGGAAGAACCAATTAAATTATACTAACACTATCACAAGAAACGTTATTAGAAAATAGGGTTAATATAACTTTTGGTCCATATAATTTTATTCAACTTTCACTTTGATATCTATAATTTAAGTTCATCCAATTAAGTCCTTATAATTTTAATAACTTTTACTTTAATTCCTATAGTTTAATTTTATCTATTGAGTCCTTATAATTTCAATAACTTCTATTTTATTCCTTGCCATTAAAGATCCACTTTATATCATTAATATCCTTGCTGAAGCGGTGTGAACACCATTTTTGTCCCAATATTTCATTATTGTTAATTTAGGATAATTAGGTTATTTATTTATCTTGTAATGGCTTACCCAATTTTTGTTCAATTTAATTTGGCCCAATTTATTTATCTAACCCGAGCTCTCATTTCTTATTGGCCTAAAGCATGTGCCTTTCCTCAGCCCAATTTCTGTCTCCTGAAGCCCAACACCCATACAGAAGCCCACCCAGCCAGCCAAACTCGGATCTAACCCAAACCTGGTCCAATTCCATCCATTTTTCCTTCTTCCACGCAACCTCCCCTTCTCTTCCTCATCTGTAAACTCCATCCTCTGCAACCTAACCCCTCCGCAGCATGCTCTTGCCCACAAAATCCTCACATCACCCACTCTCCAGCATTTCCCTCTGAAATTCCTCTTCACCAGCCACTCTTTTCTGCAACACGCTTCTACCCATACTCACTCACGCAACCCCATTTCTCCCTCACCCGTAAGCTCCATCACCCCTGTCACGCCTCAATTTAGGACACGTGACCAGCGTAGGGAATTACCCTTCAGGTAATTTCTTACCAGCCTAAAATATCAATGCAATTAATATCATTCAAAATCATTCTTAAATGAATAATGAAGTTAAAATACACTTTCATAAAAATAATTTCTAAGTCAATAATTTATTAAAAATTTCGGCAAAGTTTCCCTTGAAATATGGACTATCCCAGGGTACAAATCTGTTAATAAAACAAGGTGGACATGCCCACCATCAACCAGAAGCCTCAGTAGCTTATCATAAAAGCAGTAAATAGTCCATCATGGATTGTATATTCAAATTACACAGGACTATGCAATTTATATCTACAGACCTTGAAAAACAAATTAAAATGAAATTAACCCTATCCAACATCTATCCACAACCCTCAAGTAAACTCTAATACTACTACTCGGGGTGATGCCTACCAAATCAATCAGCTGGATCAAAGGGTGCAGGCAGAGCTGAAGGTAAATAATCAATATCCTGATCTGAAAATGTTAAAGTGAGGGGTGAGTCCACCGACTTAGTGAATGAAAACAGACTTACCGATTGATATCTAAACCCCTAAATGTAAAGTGCATTACTTCTAAAATACTTTAAAACCTCATTAATAATTTATTAACATAATAGGCACCTAATGCACCTTACGTTTAGGAAGAAAAACAGCATTCACTTCATAATCATACCACAATAATAATAATTAATATGATATTTAAAGAAATAGTATATCGATGAATATTTCAATACAATAAATATAAATTTCTTAGGATCCATCAATATATATAGGGGAGAACCTAAACTGAGAACACAGTGTTCCCGCTCCAGAGGATAAGTCTCAACTGGAGGGTAACCCGATCCTCACCTTCGGGAACTACACTCACCGAAAGAAAATA
>JASKGM010097674.1:0-12623 GCA_034509205.1 Ceratonia siliqua
GCCATTGTCCAATGGAGAAGAGTGAATCCTCAACCATACTCTTCACCTTATTCTCACTTTCTTATTGTTGTTGCATTTTTTTATCTTATTGCATCCATTTATCTTCATAGTTAATTCTTGATATCTTTGTTCTCACAAAACCCCCCAATTTATATTTCAAGCATTGATTGTTTAATTTTAATAGTAATTAATCAACTAGACCCAATCCTCAGCGGGAAAACGACACTTGCTCTGAAAAACAAAAATACTTACCACTATACTGCAAGGAGATTTATATTGTAGTTGTGTTTCCAATTTGGAGGACTTTCAAATTGAGGCTTTGTTGCTGAGGTTTGGAGTTCAACATTGGTTTCGCACCAAGAGGCACCGTGGAGATGAAATTTATGGGGAAGAAAAAGGAGGCTTCTGATATGTATATTAAGGGGGAAGAGAGGAGGGGCTTTTTAGCAAATTTCCAAAAGTTTCAACTTATTAAAATTTTCTCCTTGGTCCTTTAAGTTTTGGTTATTTACATTTTGGTCCTCACTCATCATTTTTTTTAAAATTTTGGGCATTACTAGAATATGCTTTACATACATGACCTTGAGATAAAATCCTTAATGCTTGTCATTTGAGTTGCTTTCCAATGCTCTTTCATTCTCTTGTGTACTTAGCTTGTAATATTCATATTATGTCCTTCCCTCGCATTGGCCCTAATGCAGCCTTAAATTAAGTCCTCTTGATTTATATGTGCATATGTTTGTGTAATAGAGAAATAGAAGATAAGCAAGCTTATGATAGTGCATAATTGTTTTCATGAGCTTAACTGAGTGAAACACTTGCCTTTTAAAAACTTGAAGAATTGAGAGTATATTTTGTGAGGATCTATCATTCTTGACTCATACTATTCAATTGAAGATACCTTATTAATTGTTTTGATTTGAGAAGAAATGTTACCTCATGGATGCTGTAAAACCTTAAATCCTTGGTTGCCCTTCTTGCTTCTAGACTTTTGCATTCTTGACCATCATTGAAAGTTGTCTTTGTTGGAATTTTTAGTTTTAAGTATATTTGTTTTTCTTTATTTCCTTGTTTTGGAATTTTAAATTGCCCTTGACATGCAAAAGCTAAGTGTGGGAAAATTTGATAAACATAATTTCTATACATTAGTTAAACCTCACATTTAGTCTTTTAATCCTCTTGTACGCTTAAATTATTGGGTTTGGCCACATTTTATAAGTTTAAGTTCCAATTGGATTTAATTATATCTTTTAGCATTATTAGGGGTTTTACACTACTTCTGTATTTTGGACATAACTTGAGTTTTATAGATTTGATAATCACAAATTTTATCTTATAGTAACGCTAAGAGAAATCTCTACAACTTTGATGAGGACTCCAAGATGGATTCGGATGTTTAGTGAGTCAAATTCAATCTGGAAGTCAGAACTTGAATGCTGTCACTGGAATTCCTCTTGTGCAGGCCACTTATCAAAATTGCAGCGTTTTGCACATGCTGTTACCCTAGAAATCGTTTGATGAGTTGGTTAGATAGCTGGAGTGATATTTTGACCTAGGCGCAGAGTTGTAATTAATGGTTTTAGGGTTATATATATGGACAGAAGTTGCAAAACGTAGCTAGCAGCTAGAGAGCACTGTTCCATTACTTTCTTCCTTAGTTTCTTATTTGTTATGTCTAGGGTTTCTCTTTATTCTTTTGTAAATTCATACCTCATGTTCATGGAGGGCTAGAATCTTTAATCAATCATAGGGATTGACAGTCTTGATGTTTGATTTTGAGATCTTGGTTTAAGTATTTTCCAGTTCAAGCATTTATTAAGTTTCTTCCTTTCTTTTGCGATTTTGATTAAATTGCTTGATTTGATCCGGATATTCATATGATAGTTGCATAGTTACCATGTGTCAAAAGCAATCTACAGAGACTGAACAAGGCATCAAAACTAATTGATGAGTTGTTTAGCTTGGTTGGATTATGGTTTTTAAGAAAAGATGAAGTTTAGATATATGGATGCTTAATTTGTCTAACCTTGATTGATTAAATCCTAGATACTTATTCAGTAGTGGATCCAAAAATCATATTGAGGCTTCTTAATATGTTTTAAAAATCAAGAACTCGATTAATGATTGAATGACTCATTAATGATCAAGGATAAATTGAAATCAAGACTGGTTCCTTCCCTTGGATGGGTTGTTTTCCAAATTATGTTTGTCATTTTCATTTCTTTCACTTGATTAATCATTATTAAAATCCCTTTTGTTGTTACTATCCTAATTTGATTACATCATTAGAATGATCCAAGGATTCGACTCGGTGTTGCCTTGTACTACAGTTATTTGGTGAATCGGTTATTAAGAGATTTAATTTGATAGCATCGGCAGTTGTCAATAGTTCACTGCCCAACCTCACGCTGTGGTGATACCCATTGTGCATGAATTCTATGCGAACACATTTGAGCATGAGTATCACCGAGTCTATGTGTGGGGTCGGCACATGTACTTTGATAGCCACACCATCAATAACTACTATGGGCTCCCCGATATAGAGGATGATGAGTACCACAGCTTCATCGGTGAGGACATTGATTGGGATGAAGTCATCCAACTATTATGTAGGCCTGGCACGAGATGAAGAATGTCCAATGGGGAGGTGATCTCCTTCTTAACTAATGTTATGGACAAGGAATGAAAGGCTTGGCATTACTTCATTAGGGTGAAGTTAATGTCTGTCAGTCACTTTAGTGACGTGAGATCGAGCTGCCCTTATCTTTGCAATGAAACGAGGATTTTCTATCGATGTCGAGCGTATCATATAGACTAGCATCACTCAGTGTGCCCGTTCATTAACAGGTAGTCTATTTTTCCCTTCACTAATCATAGCCTTGTGTAAAGATGTAGGTGTGGTGTGGGATTCCAAAGAGGAAGTCTTGCAACCTAAGAAGTGCATTGACAACAACATATATTAGTTCATTTGGGATGATGAGGTGGCTAGCCTTACAGCACCCCTAGCACCACGACCAGCACCTACCAAGGCCACCACTATGCCTAAGTATATAACACACCTAGAGGCCGAGGTTGCTAGCTTGTGAGCTGACCTATAAGCTTACATGGAGGAGAGAAGGCGAGAACAACGAGCCAATGTTGAGTTTTGCCAATATGTGGTGGAATCCAACATGGTCCTTGCCCAGCTCCTGACCCAGCAGGTAATCAAAGGCAGTGTCGACCCCACTTAGCTACCCTATATGCCGATCTACCTGCCCCCAATCAATGCTAGAGACCCGACGATGACAACTAGTGGCAACAGTAAGGATGAAATCTAAGTCTCTGGGTAGTACCTCCTATTTTTGTACATTTACCTTTTTGTGACTTTCTTCTATTTTCTTATTTTTTCCATTGAGGGCAATGTAAAATCTAAGTTTGGGGGGATACTTCAACAAACTCAGTAGAGTAGGGCCATACTGACTTTTGTACTTTATTGTATATCATGAAAATGTACTTTTCCCTAAATGTCTACACTACTTGGAAATTGTTTACTGGTATAGTTATTTGTTGTGAAAAGAATCATCTATGTCTTTGATTAGAAATATTATGTCTGTTCTGAACTCAAGGAGAATGAGAGATGTTATAATGCTAAGTGTACTAGCTTCTATGTGAATATATGCTTGCTTGAATTTATTTGAACCAAATTAAAGCACTTAGTTATAAAAACTTAGCCAACTATAGGTTTAAAGTAAGTTTATGCTGATTTGGATATACATCCTGTCAGATCTCACCTAAACACTAGAACCTATTCAAAAGTCTCTCGAGGTGAAATCATAGACAAAGACATCATTATAGAAATGATCTAGGCTATCTTTAGACGTTTGAACCTTTTTAGCCTACCCTAAGCATATAATCCTTAATTATTCCTCATTGAGCCTTTACATTAGTGTTATGTCATTTAGCTACATTGACTATCCTTAGCCTACATACACTGACCATCCCTTATCAAGAAAATTTACTATTTGAGTAGCCATTGAAGTTAGAGGAAAGGAATGTAAAAGAGCTAAATGAGTACAAAATAGCTGAGTTACAGTAGAGGCACCAATATGTTTTTATTAAAAAAATTGAAAAAATAGAATAAATACCAACCCTAAGAGTAAAAGAATAAGTTTGGGGGTTAAGAGCAAGAAAAAGAAAGAAAGAAATCTGGGAATGAAAACCAGATAGAGTGAATACAAGTTACTCCTAGTGCTCTAAATATACAAAACAGAAGCTCTATTTGTATGATGCTTTCTTTAATGGTGACATTTTGTGAAATTTCTTGTTTTGAATCCTTTGTCTTTCCTTCTTTACCCCATCTCCCATGGCCTAACACAACAAGCTGTATAAAGACTTTTTGATCTTTGGTGGTGTGTTTATCTTACATTAGTAGAGAGTGATTTGAGAATGGGCATAAAGAGTGAGAAGTTACTTCTCATTGAGATATTTTATAATTCAATCTGATTGACATAAACTGATCCAAATTGTAGGTAATTGAGTGCTAATGACTACGTACACACACATTCAAGTGGTACAAATAGGTAAAAATTAGGATAAAGGTTAATATGCTACAGCACTATAGTAGTTTAATTTTTCCTTGAGCTAGGAAATAGGTAGAGTGTTGAGACTGTGAGGATGATCAATTTCGGACACATATCCCTTCTTTTTCCCATTAAAAAGGATGATCATTTTCTTTGCATATGGGCCATCCAAATCCTTGGACGACCCAGATCTTGCCACATCATTTAATGAAAATCAAATTTATACAAAAGAAAATTTCCCCCTTTCCCTTTCCTTTTCCCTTTCCCATTTCTGTTTCGTTTTCCCCACTATGGCTATGCATTTTATCTTCCTGTCACTCTTTTCTTTGAAGTTGACATCGTCGCTGGCCTTTATTTCTCTCTCTCTTGTCTTTTCAGTTCCGGTAAATCAAGCTTAATGACCTCCTTTTGCTTTTCTGGTTTTTTAATTTTTTTTCTTGTTTTCGTGCTTTAATTATTTATGTATTTTTTCTATTGCATAAGCCAACTTACAATCTATTTGCAATATTTATTTTCTTTATTGGTAAAGTTGTTGAGATTCTTCATCTAAATAAAAGCGAAAAAAATAGAAAATCTAGACAAAATGTTTATGATCTTAACCATTAGCATGAAAAAAAAAATTTAGATCATACATCTAACATTGTTATAAGAGTGAGAAACATACCCTTTTCAATATAGTTCTAAAACTATATTATCTGCATGGAGACTTCTACAATTTTCCTTTTAATTTTTGGTAACCTCCTGTGTATTCAATGTGCTTCTTTTTTGTTATTGTCATGTTGGTGGTTATGAGCTTACTAAGACTAGGTTAATACAAATGTTTCCATTAGGAGCAAATGGGATAGAGGCATTTGTGATGATTATGGTCTCTCTACAAGAGAAACTTTAGTTGATTGAATTGGGCCCTTCCTCCTTTAATTTTTTTGTTGTTGATCAGATTATATAATCTTGTTAGGACTCTGCTTATTTTTTTAATGCAAAGTAACATCATTATGATAAGTTGCTAATCTTCTTATACAAGAAGTCTAGTTATTTGACGCCTAACTTTCTCATAGATGTATCCAAAGAGAGCTAAACATTTAACTAACCTTTCATATTTCATTTCTTCTAGGCAAACCCATCACAGGTTAAGGTTAAGTAGTTACCAAAACTTTCACATTTAGCCCTTTGTAATCACAGTAATTATACCCCTTAACTGTTGCCAAATAAAACCCCTAGGTAGATGACAATTAACTCTATAACAAGTTGGTGAAACTGATTAAGACTAGAACATGGCCTTAAATTGTAGGGCACATGATAATGTTCTAAAAAAGTTAAAGCTTGGAATAGGATAAAAGCCTAATGGTAGTATGGAAATGAGACCAAGAGGAGTGGATCCCACATTTCATGAAGAACTCCTTAATTACAGTAGAAGCAGAAGCTTTTAACATGCTATTTCTTCTTGTTCCAGTATTCAAAATTTGACTTTTAAAGTAATCAGTTGAGTTTTCCAGTAAAGTAAGTAATTGAACACTTGAATTACTTGAATGTTACTTATTAGGGAAGATTATGAGATAATAATATGGTACAAAATGAGCCTCACATGTGATTGCTATCTCAGCACACACCCACATTTATACTTGTGCTTTTTTAATGAAAATTGATCAATTGTATATTTTATTATAGAGGACCAAAGATTTGGATACTGCAAAATTGCTAGAGTAGTTGCCAGCTTTACAACAACTCCTTTTTCGAGTTCTTGGTTGCCAAGTAAACTTTTGATCCCACTAGTTCAAGATATATGAGATTATAACCCAAACATTTCGCAAATGCCCAATTTTATGAGCAAATTTTACAATGTCATTAGTAGTATAATTTTGTTACATATGATAACTTTTATCTGTTACAGCAACAAAGGGCAGCTATAAATAACTTTGTCATTCAGATAGCACTCTTAATGGAAAGTGGATTCCTTAACCATTCTATTTTCTTCGTAATTCGTAGCTTTCATCACCTTTTCTAAATATACTTAATATTTCAAATAGGTTACTTCATAAAGCATTAGAATTTATCAAGATATTAGTGATGGTACAATCAATTTGGTTGATAAGGTACATCATGGTTCTCTTTATTGGGTGTGAAGATTGAATGATCAACTTTCTACGTAAATTATGAGCATTGTATTGTGACATTTTTTTGAGATGCAATGCCATGATGCTTTGAAAGCTCTTGAATAATAAACTTTCTATGTAAATTATGAGCATTGTATTGTGATAGTTTTTCTAAATATCATATAATGTAGATAAATCATGAATTAATTTCAAGAACCCGTGTGTATTGTTTTTAACATAAAGGAAAGCAAATGAAATTTATCATAACAATGATCAATAACTATGGATGCAATTGCACAGAGCATAGTTTTAGTTAGTACACATCTAATTGACACAGTAGGCACTAATCTTCTGTATAACCCTGTCGACTACATACTTGATAATAATAGCAATAACTTGCTGCTAAAAGCTACTAAGAGTTCTGCCTACACCATATTGATATATATGCATGAAACTTCATATTTCTCAATTTGAAAGAGAAAAAAAAAAAGATAGTCATATTCCTCAAAACAACTTCTCTTGCTCAAAAGACATGTAATTAGCAAGAATTAATTGCAAAGCTTAAAATCTAACTTCATCATAAAAGGGACCGTTCTGATGAGGCAGCAAGCATGTCTTTTAGTTGCTCCTTAATGACTGTGTATTTTGATGGAGAACCAAGTAAACTCAACACTACCTGAAGGTTCCTCTAAGCTTGACATAAAAAATGGCATTTTATCCTCTAAGCTTGATATAAAAAATTGCTCCTCTTCCTCAAGTCTCAAGGTACTATCTGTATTGAAGAAACCTTGCTCTAAATAATTTACTTCCAAATGGTCACCAAAGAACTGCAAGAAAATAATTGATAACAAACAAGATAAATTTTTTCTCCAGAAAAGAAAGAGAGAAAGAAATAAGAACTATTATAAGCTAGATTTCATTTTCACAACCAACCTTCAAAAAAAGCAAAGAATATATGCTTCCATTAATGGGCTTTGGGGTTCAGTCTTACAGAGAAGGGTGGGTAATAAAAAAAAAACTAAGGGTGTAAAGTTATTAAGGGAATGCTTACATTCATCAGCCTCTTCCACTCTAGCTGTTAATCAAGTAACCCTCTGTCAACTATAATAGAGCTACAATGGTGGGAAGAAAATATTTAAGGAGAAATCTTACTTAAAGGAATGACGGGACGCCTCTAAAAAGTACAAATGATCCACCAGCGATGACGGGTTACTGTTGACAATGGTCTATCGATGACGATGGCAACTTCAAAGAAAAGAGGGGTGGGAAGATGAAATGCATAGCCATAATGGGGAAAAGGAAACAGAAATGGGAAAGGGAAAGGGGGAAATTATTTTTTGCATAAATTTACTTTTCATTAAATGATGTGGCAAGATCTAGATTGTTTAAGGATTTGGATGACCCAGATACAAATAAAATTATCATTCTTTTCCCATAGGAAAAGGACACGGGAAAAGAAAGGGATTCGTATCCATAAATTTCTCTGAGAACTAACTAGCCCTGATTTGAAATTAAATGCTCTATGAACTGGTTTTCTTGTTTAGCTTAGGACGACCAAAAGCTCAAGTTTAGGGGTATTTAATAACTACATATTTGGTTAATATAATTAGGTCTCCAAGCATATATCTAAAATGTGTTTAATCACATTTTAAGCAGGTTAATTGTGTTTTTGTCCTTGTTTTCGATGTAGACAAGTTAGTAGTAGTTTAAGGGGAAAATGGGCCATTCAGGACCAAAATTTAGAGAGCAGAGGGCTGCAACACTGAAGGATGGATGTTGTAGCACCATAAAAGAATTGTAGAAAAAGTTAGAGCCAAGTCAGAGAGCTTGGCGTTGCAGCACCCAGAAAGACAAAAATTGATGCTAAGTCAGAGGACTCAACGCTGTGGTTAGGAACTAAGTTTTTAACACCTGAGCTATGGTACTGAGAGTCTAGAGCTACAGCGCAAGCACTGTTAAGTCACTTAAAAAGGTTGAAATTAATCAGAAAGCTACCTTTTAACTTTGAGAAAAAAGAGCTTTATTTGAGGCACATAAGAAGAGTCTTATAAAGGAGTTTTGGAGCTGGAGAAGTGAAGAGAAAGGAACAACAACTACATAGTTCTAATTCTTCCCTCTTTTCATCCATTTCCTTCTTAATTATGATGTTATCTTTCATTCTGAACATGTTGTTTGCAACTCTAGTGATGGAATAGATGCTTTATTCTAGGATTACAAATTGAACCCACATGTAATCCATTTTTTATTTGATTCTTAATAAAGTTGTGTTTTTTATTGTCAATTACTTCCTCTATTTTATGTTTCATGCATTTAATTTACTGGTAATAGGTTAATTTAGGGAACACTAAGTGCTTTGGATAAGGGATTTGGGGTTTTACCATGAATTGAGGGATGTGTGATTATTTAGCGAAAGCGGTGAGATTGTAGAGGATAGGAATAGACCTATGCAATACATACAATCGTTAAATAGGGAATTGAACTTAATGAACCACTTGATTAGAGATTGCTCATAGAAATATATGGTGAATCTAATTAGGGGTAATTTCACTTAATCTTAGGGGAGAAAATTGGATAATTAAGAACCTTGACTAGTAATTGAGATTGATGAAGCGTGGGAGAAAATTGTAACCCTAGGCTTTTCAGAATTAGAATCTTTCATATATAGTTATCTGGCATTTATATTTAGGATTGCTTTAATTATTTAATCTCTTGCCTATTGATCTGATTAAAATTGGGAAAGATATAAATTAATAGTTAATGAACTAATAATGGTTCCTCATGGGAATGATAACTCACTCACTCTATATTACTTGTCACAATAGCATACACTTGCGTTTTGCATAGTTATAAAATCGCAAACAACATACATAATAAATTTATTTAAAGAATCTAAAAAATTTATAAGTTTACTACTAAATAGGCATCCCATACAACATCTTCAGCCGTAACAGTGTTGTTTTCAACATCCCACCCAAAGCCACCTATTAAATTTATGCTTGATTTGTTTTAAGCTGAAATTTTGTCCACATTTTTGGTTTATCTCATTTAATATTGTTCTCCGTATCTTGGGGGAATATTCAATTTTTCTAGTTTCCCCTGTTAACTTGATCCACTAAAACATTTATATAAATTGCTTCAATAGTAGAGGCCCATAAAGCTTCATCATTTTTAGTGGCTTGACTTACCATCTATAAAATTTGAAAACTACACATTATGCCAAAATACTCAAGGTAAAATACCCAACACTATCTTACTAAGTTAAATCATTCAGCTAAATAGATTCCCACTTTTTAACTATCAACATTTCAATACACATTATTACTCAAAAAAGACAAAAAAACTTGACTAAACAATGATAATGGAAAGCCACGATCCACCAAATTTTAAGCCAATCCAATTCCAAATTGAGATGATGGCAGAGAAATAAGAATGTATGTGCAATTTATGTTCAATCCAAAAAGCTTGAGATTATGGAAGAGAAATAAGCCAGATTATAAAATGAATTAAAAAGCCATTGTTTCCTTTTTGACAATCTATAAATATAATAAATTAAAAAGAATGAAAAAGAGGAAAATCATTGATAAATTATGAAATTACATCTATTAAGGAGGAGGAGGACACAAAAAAGCTATGTTCTATGATAATAAAAAGGGACTTAGATATATTATTGAATAATCAAAGCTGTTACCGGTAAGCTTGCCAACTACAAAAAGTGAATACTACTAAGATACTGTAAAGGTAATTTACATTATAAATTATGACTTGAATATTAAACCTAACTTCTTTTTTATATTATTTAGACCTTTCGTCACTATACCACAAGTCCACAACTAATATACACCATTATTGAACCAAAGCAAGATGGTAGTACCCATTAGGCAACAAAGCATGCTAATCTTTAAAAGTAAATCCATTAACATCCAAACTTTGTCTTTGTTATGATAGCAATAAAAAAGCACGCACTTCTAGTTCTGGTATAATTTTAAGCATAAAGATTATTGTGGGATTCACTTACTAGAGCATGAGCTTAAGTTTTATCAGTGATGGATGAATATACTTTTTATTTCATGCTCCTTTTAATTACTTTTTATTTTAAACTAGATTGTAAACATGTCATTACATAATCTAACAGGGAGCCATATATTTCATATGGTAATAAAGCACTTATTGAAGCTGAGAGAAATAGGAGATTGTAGGTTTTCAGTCCTACATATGAGTCATTTTCATAGTTGTACAATGTTTTCATAGCCCCCCTATTTCACTTCCACACCCCTATCCTTATTTTCATAGGTGTAAAATCTCATATTCAACACATTTCCCAGTTTCTAGCTTAACACCAGATATTAGAGAAAATATATAGCTTAACACATTTCCTAAAATGTCAAAGACTTGCATTGTCACTGTAATAGGTTAGAGAAAAGAGTTGTGGATCTGCTCATTGAGGTAGAAATTGAGGATGTGTAGATCTGGAGTTTAGGCAGTTGATGAGGTTATGGGTAACATTTGCCAAGAATTCGGTAGCTGGTAGTGTCGGTGATGGAGGGAGGAGCTCATGAGAGAAGGTAGTGTTGATAAAGTTATGGGTGACATTGGCCAAAAAACTGGCATAACGGACGGCAAGTAAAGGTAGTGTTGGCGACGGAGGGAGGAGCTATGTGAAAGATTAACTCATTGACCTTCCTATCTTGACGTTCTTTGTCTTGCCACGTCTTCTCTATCACATGATCAAGCAATAGTTACTATCCCAAAGCTACTCCATGTGAGTTTTACATGTCTATTCTCAAGGTTTACATGTACGAAGAGAACATAGTCTTCTATCCTTTGATTGCTACGTGGTCTTAACTACTTTTCTTGTGACATTTTCATATCTCTGTGATATAGGAAAGTTGTACAATATTGCTTTAGTTAGCTTTCTTTTCTTCTCTATATTGTTTTGTTCTTCTCTGTATTTTTCTATTCTTCAGAGATAACTGAGTTATGCTTGCTCCTACCTTCATATAAGTTCTTTGTAATTGCTTTGGAAATATATACATAACCATTTTCTTCCAAAGTTATCATGGTATTAGAGTGGGTTATTTAGACCCCCCTTTTCATCTTCTGTAACACTCACTGTTTCCACTGTCTTCTCTGTTACTACTTCATCAATGTCGAAGGATAATAACTAATCAAAGGATGTTTCAGAACCAAAATCATCAACCAAAATGTTTGATGCTACGGATGTGATGTCAACATATTACTTGCATGCTTCTAGCAACCCAGGAAAATTCTTTGTGAATGAGATGTTGACTGAGAAAAACTATTGAGGATGGGCCAAAAGTATGAAGACAGCTTTGTTTGTAAAGAACAAGTTTGGATTTGTTGATATGACCATACCCATGCCTGAAGCTGGTTCACTAGAACTACCCCCCTAGTTGAGATGGGATGCTATGGTCACGAGTTGGCTACAAAATGCAATCAATATAGAGGTGAAGGGGAGCATGAGATATGTAAAAACAAGAAATATGGACTGACCTCTAGGAGATACTAGGGAAATGAAGTAACTCAAGGTCTTTTGAGATCAAAAGGGACATTAGCAATCTCCACCAGGATAAACAACCTATTTCAGTTTATTTTAGCAAGCTGAAAAGCTTAGGGATGAAGGTCATTCCATTTCTCCTTTACCAAAGTGTTGCTGTAAGCAACGTAGGTTTTCAAGGCAGAAGAACTCATTATATTGTGAGAGAAGGAGCAGCTATATGATTTCCTTATGGGGTTGGATGAAGCTTTCACTACCATAACATGAAAATGTTTTTCTTTCTTTCTTCTCTTCTTCTACCATTCGGTCTAGCTTGGGACTCAATGTGGGGTTTATTGATTTGAATCCATTTTATTCTGTTGGGTTAGTCATTCAATAAGAACTTGAACTTGTTGCCATATGCATGCATATACATCCCTTAGAGGTCTGGAAATTATCTCATGGGTCATAGTTTTTTAA
>JASKGM010097707.1:0-12619 GCA_034509205.1 Ceratonia siliqua
GGATACGACGGAATGTTACTTCGTTGTGTGGATGATAGAGAAGCACAAACAATCATGGCAGAAATACATGAAGGTACCTGTGCAACTCATGCTAATGGACATACAATGACTCGTTAGATTTTAAGGTGTGGTTACTACTGGACTACTATGAAGAAAGATTGCATTAGTTACTGTCGAAAGTGCCATAAGTGTCAAGTTTAGGCAAATCGGATTAATGCTCCGCCATTTTCGTTACATAACTTGATGGCCTCCTGGCCATTTTCCATGTGGGGTTTAGATGTGATAAGACCCATGAATCCTAAGGCGTCCAACGGACATCACTTCATTTTCGTGGCTATTGATTATTTCACTAAATGGGTCAATGGGGCATCATATCTCACGATCACTCAGAAAGTGTTTATGAAATTCATCAAGCTCAATATCATATGTCGGTATGGAGTGCCAGAAAGAATAATCACTGACAATGCACCTAATTTGAATGGCTCTAAAGTTAAAAAGCTGTGTGAAGAATTCAAAATCAAACACCACAATTCAGCGCCATACAGACCGCAAATGAACGGGGCAGTAGAAGCAGCCAATAAGAACCTCAAGAAAGTATTGAGGAAAATGGTGGTCAACTACAAGGATTAGTATGAAAAGTTGCCATACGCACTCTACGCATACCGTACTTGCATGAGATCGTCAACTGGAGCAACGCTATATTCGTTGGTATATGGGATGGAAGCAATGACTCCTATTGAAGTAGAAATCCCTTCTTTAAGGGTACTTATCGAAGCACAGCTTGAAGAAGCCAAGTGGGCTGAAGCTCAATATGAGTAGTTGAATCAATTGAAGAGAAACGATTGTCTGCCATATGCCATGGACAATTATACCAAAAAAGGATGGCTTAGGCTTTCAACAAAAAAGTACGGTCACGAGAATTCCAAACTGGGGACTTAGTACTTCAAAAAATTCTCTCTAATCAGGAAGATGCCAAAGGAAAATGTGCTCCTGCGTATGAGGGGCCGTATATCGTCAAGCAAGCTTTTTCAGGAGGGGCCTTAATCCTCAATGACATAGACGGGCAAGAATTAGCCAGGCCAATTAATTCTGATGCAGTGAAATGCTATTACGCCAGAGAGAATTATAAAAAAAAAATGGCGCTAGGTTAAAGACCTGAGAAGGCGGCTTAGGCAAAAGATAGGCACAAAAATAAAATGCCGCTAGGTTGAAAACCTAAGAAGGTAGCCTAGGCAAAAGTTAGGCACACAAAAGAAAAACACCCCTAAGTCAAAAACCTGAAAGGGCGGCTTAAGTGGTAGAGGTGATGCTTGAATCAATGAGAGCCCACAAGTCAAAACTGGGGCAATTAGGCATTCATCAAAACTGGGGCAATTTTGAAGAGTGTTCATTGGCATCGGCACCACTTCCCTTAAAGAAATCAAAAATACATATCAGTTTCAATTTGAGAATCGAGAGTTTTATGGGCATTGAAGAATCTAGTTAAGACAAACTTCCTTTGTATTTGTTTTCTCGTTTATGTAAAAGCTCTAGAAGATTCAATATTTACAATTACATTCCGTTTAAATATTTCCTTTCTGTTGTTTGGACATTCGGTCATCAATGACAGAAGAATTTGCATACAGGACCTTTTTGGTTGACAAGCTTTATGCAAGTAAAAGAAGTTCTGTTCATTTAATTGACTTCTACCTTAATTATCTTTTTCTTTAGATAATATTTGAATTTAAACTCTTAAACTGCATATTACTCTTAAATAGCAGGGTCCTTTTGGATTAGTCTGATTTGACCCCAAGACCTTATCCAAATGAACAGATTCTAAGTATGAAATAATAATGCCCAGACATCGAGAATAAATACTTTTGACTTGCTCAACAGAGTTTCATAGAAATATATGAGAATGACATAGAGGGAACACGCTTGGCAGGCCTTTCTTGGGATTACAATACATGTTTTGAAAATTGTACTTCAAGGATATGACTCCATCCCATACTATCTTTACTGCATTAGCATCATATTTGTTAGGCATCTTTTGACATAAGTATGGCACAGGTAGCTCACATTTGCACCTTACCGTTATTTTTGGATGATACTTAGTTTCTCTATTACTGGGTTTAAGACTAGAATTTCCTTTCAATTTATGGTGTACATTGATTCTTCTGTACCAATTCCTTCCAATTTATGGTGTACATCGATCCTCTTGTACCAATTCCTTTCAAATTACTACGTACGTGGATTTATCCCTATCGATTCCTTTCAATTTATTGTGTACATTGATTCTTCTGTACTAATTCCTTCCAATTTATTGTGTACATTAATCCTTCTGTACCAACTCCTTTCAATTTATTATGTACATCGATCCTTCTGTACCATTTCCTTCCAATTTATGGTTCACGTCGATTCTTCCGTACAAGTTCCTTTCAATTTATTATGTACATTGATTCTTCTGTATCAATTCCTTTCAATTTATTGTGTACATCGATCCTTCTGTACCAATTCCTTTCAAATTACTACGTACGTGGATTCGTCCCATCGATTCCTTTAATTTACTACATACGTTGATTCTTCTGTACCAATTTCTTTCAATTTATTGTGTACATTGATCCTTCTAAACCAATTCCTTTTAATTTATTGTGTACGTTAATCAATTCACTACGTACATCGATCCTTCTGAACCTGTTTGATTCGTTTTATTGCGTACGTCAATTCATTCGTGCCAATTTACGGTTTGTCTAGTAAAACAAAAAAGAAAATTGTTTTCTAATAATTTCAAAAGCCCAAGTCAATGGAAAATCCAATAGTTAATGAAGGGTTTCAACGGTCCAATAAAATAAATATGAGGCTTCAATGATTTAATGAAAAAAAATCAATCTCAAAATATGGGTCCAAAGCCCAATGCTCCAAAAATGGCCCAATGGACTTATCAAACATTTTCAAAATAAAATTTGAATATTCTTATCAATTATCTTGTCCAAAAATGAGTTTTGCTTTAATAATTTTGAGAAATACCTTTCTAACCCTTATACTTTGTATAAATCATTTTGACCCCATTATTTACATAAATTGTATATTGGCCCCACTATTCACATAAACTATATTTTGGTTACATTGTTTGCAGAAATTATGTTTTAACCCCAATATTTTAATAATCTCATTTTAACTCTTATACTTTAAAAAGTCCCATTTTGAACCCCAATACTTTTAGTAAATTACATCCTTACCCCATTATTTTTAGAAAATTTTATTCTTTTAAACATATGTAAATTAAAATTTGGCTAAGAATGATAAAGTTCTCCTCACTTTCAAGGGATTTTTAGTAAGAGTTTACCTTCTCCAAAATCCTAAATCTTCGTGACATACAGTGGAGTTACATACTCCCCAATGTCCTAAAATCTCACGGGCTTTCAGTGGAAGTTCATATTCCCTGAGGTCCTGCTTATTCATTTTTCTAGAATTTCTATGGAATTTTATTTTTCCGAAGTTTCAATTATTTTCGGGTATTCAGTGGAGGTATATTCTTCCTAATGTTCCATTCCTAATTCATTTTTCAAACTTTAAGTGAAATTTTATACTCCCTTAAATGTCCTAACATTCTCCAGGCTGAGATCATACATCTCATTCATTCAACTTATTCAAATGATCTGAAGTACGTTAACCTTGATCCTTTTCGGGGTACGTAAGCACTTACTTGATAAGGCAGGTCTAGTTATTTATTTCTCCATCTTTGTTCATTATTATTTTATTAATAAAAAGGGGTAATTTAAATAAATTAAAATTCTTTAAGCGCAAACAATTTAGGATAACCGTCCTTAGGGATGGACGTTATAGGGTGCATAACACCTTCCCTATGCATAATTAGACTCCCGAACCCTTCCTCTGGCTCCAAAGGCCAGTTTTCATTCCTTTTTTAAGGATTCCAATTATCCTTCTAATTAATTGGTAGCGACTCCTATTTTCTCTGTGTTTTTCCTTACGCACCCCGAAAGTCAAAAAATAATGACTTTTCACCGGCTGTCACGTTGTGACAAGGGCTTTACTTCCCTACTATCCCACTTTGGGGCAGTAGGGGAATCGACACTCATAAGGAGTGACAAGACCCACTCCTTATGGGTGGGATCCACATATATAGATGTAGGTTCCACCACTACTCTTGTGAGTGGTAATCTAAGCTACTGTTCCAAAGTGAAGCGATAGCTTACAAAGTCTCATTTTTAAAAGCATTCTTTTAAATTGTACATTGATTACTCAAAGATTCTAAGGAAATTAATTTAAAACATATTCAAATTACAGTACTAAAAAGGATTTCCTTCCAATCCATTCTATAAAATTTTGACAGAGCTTCTCCTTAAATAAGGAATATTCTAGGGGTACAACAACCCCATCAAAACATGCAAAATCAATAGACAAAACACATAGCCAACATGGCTAAATCAACATCAACCTGTTATCAAATAGTTAAATACAACAACAACAAAATCACAATACTGAGTCAACTGTATTTAACAACTTCAAGACTATTATGAGACAAGACAACTAAATACAACTCCTAGTCAACATGTTCATAAAGTTCTTAAAGTTCCTTCACTGATGATACAAGTAGGCCAACCACTTTCTACTAGCAAGCTCGAGATAGGTGGATCGAGTTGAAAAATGTTCACCAACTATGGAATATGAAAAAAATACAAATATAATGGAGTGAGTCGCAAGACTTAGCGAGTGAGAAATACTTACCATAAGATATCTAGCTTCCCAGATGTATTACACATTACTCTTACAAAAGTGTTACAAATAGATGAAAGATTACAAGTATTTTTCTAAAATATGTAAAAAGATATCATGATACTCAACTGGTTAAGTAATATATCTTACTCTGCGAACTAGCTAAAAAAATTCACATATCAAAGAAATTATAAAACTCATCCCTTAAATTCTAATTTCTAAACTAGAGTTTCATCTTTATATTTAAACAGTACCAAAACCCATCTTACTAATGAAGGAAACCTAAATTGTTTAGCTAATTAAGAGGAATTTCTCTATAATATAAATATCCGGACCATCCCTACTGGAGAAGCTAAACCACAATATCTGAGCCATCTCCACTAGAGAAGCTCAACCACAATATCTGGGCCATCCCTAATGACGAAGCTTAACCGCAACATTTATAATGCTATTTCTAGTCATCTAAAACTTACTATCTCCCACGAATTCTAATCTAACTTTTACTATTTCAATCCATACTCTGTCCACTTGTTAACCATGATTACATGTTCATTCACATAATCATAACACTTTCAAACAATAAAAATCATCAATAATATACTTGAAATAAACTTTTGGATTTGTATAACTCTAGGCATCTTAAGATAAGTGAAATCCAGTCACTAAAAAGCTTTCCAAAGCCAAAACTCCACTTGCCCTACAAAATGCACGCCTAGAGGAAGCTTGTTGACAATCAAGCCTCAGGAATTTATTTTTGGAACCCCTATAATTTTAGTTTACCAAATCAACCCCAAAAACCCAAAATGGCATGAAATAACCCTCCCCACAACCAAGTTTTGACCAACACAGCAAGAAGGAAAAAGAACCCAAGATTTTCAACATTCCAAGACTAGAATAACTCACCTGAAGTCCCAAGATGATTTAGAACCAAAAACCCAAAGAAATTCACTTTGAATCAACGGTCAAAGTCTCCAAAGGTGAGATTTTTGAACTATTTCAAAAAACAAAAACTAGAAGGTGCAAGAGGAGCTAGAGATGAAATATTTTTGTGAAGGAAGCAAGAGGAAAGAAGGTGTATATTTTCTGGACTCAAGCTCGGAACTTTCTCCAATGGCTACCCAAGAGGGAGAGAGCATGAGGAAGAAGAAGAAAAGTGGGGTAGGGAAAAAGAAAAGCTAGGGCTTCTTGAAGAAGCCTCGAGGGCAAGATAACCAATTTTCCCTTCACTTAACATTTTGGACTATTATTTTATTTTTTATTACTCAATTAAATAAGAACTATTCATTTTAAACTCTAAAAACATTTTAGATAAATTTCTTAAGAAAATATTAATGAAGAATGATTTATTTAAAAAGGACATTACATATCAAAAAGTTGTATAAGATCTTCAAGAATCATCAACCCAAAGAAAAATCTCATTTTGTATAGCAGAGTAATTGATTCTTTCAGGGTCAAAAATAAGAGAGACCCTACCTAAGGGAGGTGTCAAAGGGGGTCAATAACACGTAGGCTTAACGTTGATAATAGAGTAATGTTATTATTACACCTCATTTTTCACATCACTTTCTTTTCTCTTGATAATAATATATACTTTAGCCTAAATTTGGTTACCTTAATTAAAACTTAAAATTTGAGCTAAGTTGAGCCTTATTTTTAGTCTTAAAATTTGAGCCTTGCCCAGTATAATCTTATCTAATACTATTTTTTTAAACTAAACTATTTAATATTTAAATAATATATTATATATAATCAAAATATCCATAATCATAAAAAATAACTTAAAATAATAAATATATAAAAAAGTACAATTATTAAAGAAATAAAAATATGACTAAAGTCAAATAAATAATATTATATATTATGTATAAAATATATATATTACACATATAATAGGGTCGACCAGGCATGATTATAAATATGAAGCCAAGGTCCGGTCTTACTTTAAAAGATGGCCTAATATTTTATCCAAATTTGGCCATTAAGCTTAAATATAAAGTTTAAATATGAATTAAACAAGGTTGAGTCCAAGTAGTCCAACTGATTAGATGCTAAATGCCCCACCACATGGTTCACAAGTTCAGTATAGAATGGAACAATTTCACTTGAGGGATTTTTCTAAGAGGAAATTACATTAACCTCCATTGCATTTGCCTTATATTACACTCACTTCTCCTCTATTTTAAAAACATACACAAACATCCCTTATATTCTAAAAACAAGCTATTATTAAATCCAATAACTAAAAAAGATAATAAAAATACTTTAAATGCCCTAAAAGTGTGTAACAAGTGGTAGCTTTTTCTTTTTATGTTATCTACAAACAAAAGGTTTATACATATATAAAATGGCAAAAGTATGGTTTTGATCCCTTGCATTTGCACTCCGTTTTAATTTTGTCCCTCGTGTTTGGTTTATTTCATTTTGATCCCTAATATTTCAAAAGTACACCAAGTTAATCCTTAAAGGTAACACCGTTAAATAAACTAAAATAGTTTTCATGACGTGGCAATACATGTGGCAAATGGGATTACACATCACCTGCTGACGTGGCCAGGTGGTAGGTTACATGGCTAAATACAAAATGGTGTTGTTTTGGTGGTCTAAAATGACGCCGTTTTGTATTAGGTCTAGATCTCAAATTTCCCCCCAAAATTTGCCGTCTTCATGCGAACATCTCTTCTTCTGCGGTAACTATGATTGAACTCCTTCGTGCATAATTTCACATGCATAATTTCTCATTTTTGTTTTTATCTCCTTCTTCATTTTGGTTTTTTTTTTTTAATTTAGAATTCTTCATTCTAGAGGTTGATTTAACGTTGAATCTCTTTCTTTGTCTGCTTTGCTTCCGAATTCTGCAAGCACAAAATTCGTCTACTCTTTCTGATTTTGTCTTCTTCGTCCACCCATGATTTCATCCACACCATCGTCGAACATAGGTAACTCAATAATGGCCTCAGTGGTGCTTGGATATCTTCTCTATATTCTGGTGGTCTTTAATCCTTTAACAACACTATTGATCTTGGGTCAGACCTCCTGATCTCTGCACAATAATCATACAACCTCTTAAACTGTTGTTCGAACGAACCCTCAATCACTTTCTTTACAATTTTCTTCGCTCTATATGCTTTTGTTATAGAGAAACCAATGTTCCATTTCTTTTGTGCCTTCCCCACAATCTCCTTTAACTTCGTTTTCATATTATCTTTCAACCTATTTTCTATTATCTTGCCTAGCCACTTGGAGCTCATTAACTTCACATTGAAATTTCTACTGCATGAATGCTTGTTTACATAACTCCTAAACTGCCATGTTTCTTTCCCAGGTAACCTTGTTGCATATGCAACCCATTCACACCTGGGCTTGCCAGTGATTCTTACCCTTTGATTGTGGTATTTCTTCATTTTTAACCCTCTTCCTGCATGGACATTATACGTCACCACAGCTTCCTTGAACTCATCACGACTGCTGTATATGGTTCCCACATCCCATTTATACTAAGTCATGTCATGAAGTAGCTTATGGATTGGAAATTTCTACCTCTTCCTTGCTGCATTGTCATCACTTTCTTCATTGTCAATACTATTTAGCAACATACTCATATTTAGATACATCAAAACGCCTCTCTGTTAGTTCAAGCAGGGATGATCACACAAGAAGGGGGTTGAATTAGGTGAATTTAGGGGTAAAAAATTTTTCGATGATAATAAATATTTCTTAATTTGAGCAACCTGAGAACTTCAACTTTGCTGAAAAGAAACTTTCTTAGCTTAAAAAGAATTCTTAACGTCTTGAAAAAGTTTTCCTTTTGTTGAAATATTAGAAGACTTGGTTACTTCTTCTTCAATCAAACTTGACTTAGGAAGATAAACTTGAATATCATAAGTCAGAATGATTAACAAAAGAGTTCAAATAGGTTTGCTGAAGATATTTCAAAAGGAAGGTTTCTTTAAAAAACAAATTCTTGAGCGATAAGAACTTTATATCAAACTGTAAGCAGTAAAGATAAATAAGATAAGAGAAAGGAAGATTCACACCAAGATATATAGTAGTTCAGACGCAGTAAAATACAAGATCTTACATCCACTCCCCAAGCACACAGCAAGGGAATTCACTATGAGGGAAATCACAAGTACTGGCTCAAGTTTGAAGCTTTTTACAACCTTTACCAAGGTAACCTCTTAAGCACTAGATTTTACGAGCTTACGTAGCAAACCTTACACCACTAGATTTTACTAGCTCACCTAGCAAACCTTTCTCACTAGATTTTTCTTACAGGAAACCTAGTAAACCTAAAGTCAGGTTTAAAAAATAATACAAATAAGCTCAATCACTGTCATAGGATAAGCAACAATGTAAGGCTCAAAAGATTAGTTATTTCAACTAGGTATGCTCAGCAGACTTTTAGTCTTTTTCTCAAGTAGATAATGATCTCTTCATTTTATTCTCTACTGATATGTAATATACCTTTTCTCCTCTATATGAGTTCTTGTATTCCAGCTTTCTATATATATATACTCTTAAAGATAACCGTTACTCTTGGATCTTTTATCCAGATTTGCATGCCCTTTTTAATTTTGAAATATGATCATGGAGCTTCAACTCATAGCATGAAGCTAGTCTAAATCTTCCCGTTGCTTATCACCAGCCATTGTAGCAGCTAGTAGGATTTTCTTTTGGAAACTGCATACCTAAAGAAATGATAATCAAGGCGAATAAAATATTTTATTATATCTCTACTTTTTTAGAACATTAAATACTTGGATTTGATAGATAACGGTATTTTATTTGCACTTTTCAAAAGTTAAATAGTACATAATCCAGAGCATTTAATGTATGCAAGTTTCGTTTATTATTTTATATTTTGCACAGCAAAAATATAGCTCTTTCTACTAATAATCAAGTTTGTAAACACTGGATTTTGTCCAGCGACTTTCAAAAAATTTGAAAAAAAAAATCATCATCAAATTTTGAGGAGACTAAAAAATAATTAAAGAAGAAAAAATATATAAATAAAAAATAAGTAAATAAACAAAAGTAGCAAAACGAAAACAAACAAAAAAAGAAGAAGAAAAGGGGTAAAAAAAAATCTGTTTTTTTACAGCCCAAAAGAAAAAAAGAAAGGTCTAGTTCACTAACCAATAAGTTAGGCCCGGTCCACTACAAAAAAACCTCAGCCCATATCCACAGCCCTAGCCCAATCCAATGTCTAAAACCGGACCAGCCCATACCCATCTGCCAAACCCGGTCCACTACCCATGAACCCGGTAACCCCCTCGAAACGCATTACCCCAGTGTCCCTTTCACCTCTGCTTACTTTACCTCTCTTCGTCCTTTTCCCTCTGCACTCCTGCATTTCTCTGTGCCCATGACTCTGCTTTTCTCTCTGTCCACCCCACGCCTCTACTCACCTTACCTCTTGTCTCCCTGCCTCGCGCCACTGCGAACGCATGAACAACACCCATGCGCAACAAAGCCAACCCACGTTCACTGCATTTCTAGCTGGAGCACGAGGATATTGTCCCCTCTTCAGGTTATAAATGAGGCCGAGGGTTCAGAATGAGGGGGGATGGCTAAAGGGGATGAATTAGAGGGGGTTTGGGATTCTGATTTTGATTAACAGTTTCGGGGGCGTTTTCTGAAACTCACGGGGAGGATCAACGAATTAGAGAGAACAAAATCGGGAGAAGAGTGGAGGAATTCGAAATTAGAGGAAGGAGACAACAGAAAAGAGGAAGCCGAGAATACGAGGGACAATATAGAGAAGCGTTCTGTAATTGAGGGTTTTTGGGGTTTGCTCTGGGTAATGTGTATCATTCTTGTCTGCTAACATTCAAGGTTTGAATTTTGATTTTACTTCATCCTCCTGTAATTTATGGGATCGAATTGATTTCTGAAACTTAAGTTTCCTGCCACTTCTTAGATGTTCTGGTATGTGGATTTGGGTTCAAAATGGATGAATTCACTTTGATAGTTAGAATGTGATATACCTTTTATTTCTTTTCTGTTTGGTATATGATTTATTTCCTGCTTGGTTAGATGATGGTGTAGACCGTGAATATAGTATTTCTGTGATCACTAGCTCACTGATGCATTGATCAGAAATTGATTCATGAAGTATATAGGAATTAGATTTTTTGGGTATGCTAAGGTATAGAGGAATTTAGCTTCAGGTTACCTGATAATTTGAGATAAATGTTCTTGGCTACGGATAGAGTATAAGCAGGGTTCATTTGGCTATAGAATGGATATGAGTGTTGTTTAGGAATTGATACTGATATTACTTAAATGAGTTCTTGATTCTCAAGTAGGCCTTTCATCCACATTGGTGCTGTAAAGCTTGATTAGTTCACTAATGCTTGTGTGTGGTGAATTTGAGTGCCCTGTTCAGCTTATTCAGTTATGATGATAAGATTAGTTAGCATGCTAAGTGTATTCCTAGGTGATTCTAATTGTTGCTTAGTGGATTGATCATTGCGTGATTATTATCCTTGGTGGGTTTAAGTCAACGTGACATGTACTAAATTTTTTTTGGGGTTTTACACTTCTTAAAGGTATGCCAAACAAATTCTTTTACTGATTTTGGGGATTTTATTTGTTCTGGTAATGCTTGTAACATATGATCTTATTTTGGAAAATAGATTGCAATCTCACTTTTAAACTGGATTTTGTGCGAAGTAGACGGTTTTCAATTGAATTAATATTGGAATGGGAGTTTTAGGCCTAAGGTGATGAAGGGTAGTCATTTAAAAGGGCTTTAACATTATTTGGTGATTAACCTAATGCAAGGTTTGATTTGGTCTCTTGAAATTCATTATGCTAGTTGTGATATGCATATTCATGAGGGTTAGCATTCAAATATCTAATCTGGTCTCACAATGAGAACTCAGGCGAAGTCTAAAGGGGGCTTAAATTCTACTTTGATGAAGTTCAATTTCCTGAAAAATGTTTCAAAGATCCACTGAATTTAATCCTTTTTATTGAGTTCCAAAGACCTATAAACAAAACCTAGAATTTAGGTAAGAGCTCCAAAGGCCCAAATATTAAAGTAAGGCTTCAAGTGCCCAATTAATTCAATAAGGGTTTAAGGCCCAATAGAATTATTTTCAAAAAGGGGGCCCTAGGGTCCATTTATCTCTAAAAAAGCTTCAAGGGCTTAAATGAAGAGTTGCAAAATATATTAATTTTCTTGTAAATAACCCTCAATTTAAAATAAAGCACTCTCAGAAAACTGTTTTCTAATTCCATGTTTTTTTGAAAATTACAATCTACCCCTTATATTTTTAAGAATTGCGTTGTGATCTCCAATCATTTAGTAATTGCATTTTAGCCCTCATACTTTCAAGAATTACACTTTGACCCCATACCTTTCAAGAATTATACTTTGGCCCCCATATTTTCAAAAAAAATTGATCCCTATACTTTCAAAAATTTACATTTTAACCCCAATCTCCTAAATGTTACATTTCTTTCAAATCTCTTTATCATTTCATTACTTTTATAAATCTCATAGACTCAATGTTTAATGAACTTTCAGTAGAAATTTATCTTCTTCGAAGTTCAGTTTTTCATGGACTTTCAGTGAAATATCATTTTCTCAAAGTCTTGATTTTCACAGGCATTTAGTAGAGATATGTTCTCTCCAATGTCCTAATTCGTTGTCTAGGCTTTAAGTGGAAAATTCATTTCCCCTAAATGTCCTATTTCCTTTTTGTTTAATGAACTTAACAAAACTATTTCGAACTACGTTGACCTTGATCCCTTTCGGGATACGTAGGCACTTACTTGGTAAGGCAGGTCTAGTTATTTAGTTCTCTATCTTTGTCCAATATTATTTTATTAATAAAAAGGGATAATTTAAATAAATTAAAATTCTTTAAGCACAAACAATTTAGGGTAACCGTCC
>JASKGM010097718.1:0-12615 GCA_034509205.1 Ceratonia siliqua
TCATTAAGAAATTTATTTTAAGTAATCAACTAATTAATTAAAAATATTTATGCAAATAAATTCTTTTATTATTAAATCACATGAAAATTCTGATCTTGTAAAAATTTTTAAATTGTAATTAAAAAAATTAAAATAGATGAGCTGGAGGAAGAAAATTATGTCCAAAATTAAAAGAGGAGGCCTTTGGGCGGTGGAAGACTAAGACAAGGGAACGAGCCATTGCCGTGAGACTCAAGATTATTTGCGAGATCTCCGGTGTGTCGGTGACTTGTGCTTATACTCTTTAATATTAAAATTAAGAAAATAATTAGAAGTAATTAATTAATAAGAGAAAATGCAAGTCAATCAAGTTAAGTCTCTGTCATGGAATCTCCGCCGTCCAGTGAGATCCACGTATCCGCCGACCACACCATTCATATAGCAATTCGCAATTCTCACTCAACTTTTATTCAACTCAGTGCATATTGCTACTTGAGTGATTATATAAAATATGTATATATTAACAGCAGTGATAATAAAAATTGATTTTATATTATTACATAATTTAACTTTTATAAAATGAGGTTTTTATAAAATTACTGTTAGATTAAAAGTTTAAATCCATAACAAATCTATATCATATCATCATACTTATAAATTTTTTTAATTTAAAATTATTTTGTATCCATTAATATATTATAAAATTCTTATTATAAAATATTTAAATATAAAAAATAATTATTTATTTAATAACATGATTTATTATTATCTAATTCTTTGAAACATTAACATGCAATATCAATATAATAATTATTTCAATTTTAATAATTAGATTAATGAAAATCATGCTTTAAAATGAGATATTGAGCAATGTGAGTGTATCAGTTTTTACACATTCCATATATATATATATATATATATATATATATACATTGCAACTTTATTGTTAATTCGACAAAACAATAAAGAATTTTAAAAGGAACTAATTCACTTACAAATTCCTAATTTTTTTATTCATATTTGAAATATCCATTTTATTGGCTAGTAGTAACTTTTAAACAATATAAAATATCATTGGTTAAGTGGAAAGATAGAACATAATTTAACAATGGATCGAATTGATATCAAATATCACTTAAACAAATATTAGAATCAAAACAACGAACGAACCCAAGTTTCATATATTCTATATTTATTTTTTGCAGTATAATATTGATCAATTTTTATTAAATATTTCATAATTAAGTAATAAATTGACCTTATCATTTTCATTAGGTAAATTTTATGAATGTAGTTGAGAATGAACTCAGCTGCTTAGCTCATTCCACTTAAATATTTTTGACTTTCGATTGGCTTTCTTGGGAAAAAAAAAAACGATGATCAAGTCGATTAAAATAATTAGAGATATATATCAAATTATTCCAAGGAGAACCTTAATAATAGTTAATATATTGAATACAAATTTAAGGTTTAAACTAACTTCAAATCTAATTTGGAAAATGAATAGAATAAATATATAGAAGACAAGCATGAAAGATAGATCCAAATTCTAAATGACCCATAAAAGATAAGCAAATCATATTTATTCTCTTAATCAAGGAAACTATATGTTAGCATAACAATAACAATAACAATTATAGCTGCATGAAAGTTTTTTTTTTTTAATTTATTGTAGTTTGTTGGTGTTTGAGTAAATATAGGCACAATTTAATTAATTAATCTTTTTGATTCTGTCAAAAGCGCACAGATTATTTAGGTTCAATTGTGAAAATTTTTATCCCTAAGAAAGCTTCATTCTTTAGTTTTTGGAAGACTATATATATATATATATATATATATATATATATATATATATATATTTTGTGGCTTTCTTTAACAAGTTTTTTTTTTCATTTTTTTACCAAAAAATTAAGGTGGGCTAAGGTAATTATTATAAGATCAATTCTTTGTGAACAAAACAAAGCTCATTGTAAAGAACTTATTTTACATCGTCAATATAAATCCTATATACGATGATTTCACTTAATTAAAAAAATTTTAAAAAATTTTATTGGAAGTGAAATATCTTAGTCACTTTAATGATGTAATACTATTTGTTTTTTTAGTAACACAAATAAGTTGTTTCATTTTTCACATTTAGTAGACATTTATCAACAAATAATTACTGTCAATAATTGAATTGAAGACTTTTTGATCGACGCCAGTTAATTCGATGTTAACAATATCTGAGCAAACCCTTATGACACGTGAGTCTAGTAGCATTCTTTTCTGATATCAAGTATTAGAAAATTAATATTAAAATTTGATCCCCACCGTTTCACTTCTTAAATTGTCAATGCATATAGCTTAAGAGCTAGAAGGGTCTATGAATATATAATAATATTCCCAATAAAAGCTAATTAGGATCAATACCATGCGAATCCATTTTAGGTACAACAGCCATACCCTAACAACTCTTTATTTATTATTCTTTTGTGCTTTAGCTTGAAATGCTTTGGATATTTAGGTCCTAGCTTGGCTACGGAAAGAGTGCCTTGAAAAGATAAGAATAGAGCAATATAAAATTACACTTTCCCTAATAATGCCATACCCACCCTAATATAGGAAGATCATAACAATGTCTTATATGCATAACACACACTCTCTCTCTTTCACTCACCCAAAAGAAAAGTGTTCCTGCTGGTCTAATATTTTCTAATTTGATTGTTTTTATTAGTGTCTAATTTCTCTAATAATGCAAAGTTTTTAAAATATTAATTCCGAATGTATTATAATTTTTAAGAAAATTATAGTTTATTGTCTATTTCACATAAAATAATTAATTTTCTCCTTCAAATCTATGCCATTCAATCATGCACTATATAGCTTGTTCCAAAAGTCTAAAATTATATTGGAAATAAGTTCGTGAATATTAATATAATAGAAAATTCTATAGTTTTTGAATTGCTATTGCTAGGGTTAACAACTAAATAACTTAATTTGTCAAAAATATAATACTTAAATTTTAATTTTAAATGTTAACTTAATTTTAATAATAATTTCTTAACACTATAAAATTATTGAATGTATAAATGAAATGAGCTTTCAACAATAGTTTTAATATATACATGATTGTTTATATTAAATTTTGAATAAAGAATACTACAAAATAAGTAAGTAATATGGAATTAACCAAACTACATAAAAATTAATTAACTGAAATGTTTTAAATTACAAAAAGCATAAATTGATTTAGAGTCTAATTACATAATGATAAATTATAATTTGGCCTTCATAATATATATATATATTTTTTGGTCAAAATGAAGTTATCTAAATCTGTGTCGAATGGGAAGCGTGTGAAAGTAATTAGAAGGGTGGAGAAAGAACATGAGTTGATGAAGACTTTGGCAACAGAGAATTAAAGCAAGAATGACAAGGACAAGAACAAATGGTTGCTTTCAAGGTGACTAGCACAAATAGTAAACTGGCATTATTGCGCATATTCAATATTAAAAGATGATTTATTCTATAACATAATCTCTAAGCTAAGAAGTTTCAAGAAAAGTAAAGAAGATTCTTTAGAAAATTAGGTACAGAAAATTGAGTAAATATTAATCATGCATATTCATTGAACTGGAAAGTAAGAAATAGTAGAAAAGGCTTAAAGGAATAAGAAACGTTAACATCTTGATGCCACAAATAACATAATGAGAGGCAACTTTAATGCCACGCATTGCCTCTCTGATTAAGACTCAAACATATAAAACATCCTTACCCATTTGGGTTTGCTTTGTAGCTAGTCGGCAGAATTTGTAGCTAAAAGACACAAAAAATTTGGTAGGTAAATGCGTTGCAAGCTATTGGATGGATAGTTTTGACTTTTGACTCAAGGTGGTAGGTTATTTCCTGGCAAGAGATCGATTTGAATCAAAAGTGAGTTAGGCTGGATTGATTTTTTTTTTTTTTTTATATTTGTGAAAACACTTTGACAGGTTCACTACAGGTTACGTATTAGCAGCGTTAAATTTGGATGGTTTACTTAAACTGTTGCTAAATGCATGCTGCAAATAACTTCTCCCCTTGTATATGAGTTATATAAGTGGATTTATATAAATATAACTCATTAAAATCCCAAAAAATAAAAAATAAAAGTACAATTTTTTTTTAAATTAAAAGTTTAGGTAGAGAAGAGACTATTCTATTTCAAAATCAAGAGATACCACAAGTTTTAATATTTACAAATCACTTACTAAAAGGAATTGGTGATAACTAGTGACTTGTAAGCTTGCGGGTACAATTGTCCTCATAAGTTAAATTTTTTTAATGAATATATGTGAAAAAGAAATTTATTCCTATAAAAATTAGAAGCTATCACACATAATTTATCATTTATATATATTTATAATATTTTTTTGGTAAAAATATTTATTCTATTTCTCACCCTTACTAATTAAAATTTCTAAATCGGTCATTAATAATACTGAGAATCGAACCTAAACTTTTTAAACGAATTGCTTCTATCCCTAACTACCACCTAAACCAATTCTTGTTGACAAAAAATTACAATATTATCATTATTACTATTAGTCAATCAAAACAAAGTATACTCTAACCTAAGCATTATGATAAATTTAAATAAGAAAATCATGACACAACATTATAAAAATTTAATAATTAAATACTAAATTAAAATGTTTTTATAAAAAAATTAAAACAAGTTAACCCATATAAGTTGTAGGTTATGCAAGTTGAATTTACGTAACCTCAAAGGTTAAACAAATTAGGTTCAACTTATGGGTTTTTATATGTAGCACTGTTACTTTTAAGTTTGGTCTGATGTGTTTATTTATTTTTGGAGGGTTGGGATCTTGAAAATCAAAGTCCGAATTTAAACAGACTTATAAGGACTTAACTCGATGAGGGCTTGACTCATCCCACGCGCCTGAATTTTTATTTTTTGATTTTTTTATCTTAAATAATATATGAATATGTTATAATATTGAAAATATAATTCTTTTTGGATAATAGATGAAGATGATCTAAAAGACCAAATTGATGCAATATGTAAAATAGATTCAAATATTATTATTGAAGATTATGCTTGGCAAATGTTTTAATTTATAATGTTAAGTTGGGATAATTTTATGATATTATTATTATTATTTAATTTTCACTTGTTATTTATTATAGATAATTTTTTTATATATATTTGTTTTGAATAATTTAGAATATATTATTGTTGATTTTTGTAATTAATTTTTATATATTTTATCATTTTTTGTTAATTTTCTTATATATGTTTTTTTAAGTCTGTTTGGGCCCGCTTAGACCTTAAAACTCTGGAGAGCCGAGTTAGAAATTTCAAATAGAAGCAAAAAAAAAAAAAACATGATCTGGCCTAACTTTTTTTTTTTGTATGGCCTGAAGAGGGTCTAACCTACCCATTTTGATAGTGTTATTTATATGGATTAAAAATATAGAATTGAACCATATATTGGTGAATCAAAAGACACCTATCAAGTTAGGCATGTTTTGACAACTATCACCATTTGCTCTTCTTATTGTTCCCATTATTTCACACACATATTCATATTTTATCCTCTTATTGTCCCTTCTCCACAATTTTTAAATTTTATTTAAATCACACATTTTTTTCAAAAAATAAACTACCACATTTTTTAAAATGTTTAGTAAAAAATTTTTTTTTGTTAATCTGACTCCAATATATATATTAAATAAATTCTTTGAAGGCAAATTTTCCCAAATCAAAATTTATTTTTATGAGAAAATTTAATGTTCCCCCTATGCTAAGGTGTTTATCTTTTACGTGAAGTAATTGTTTATGCAAGTAGAACAAAAATTAGTATATAACTAAGAGTACTAAAAATATATATCCATGATAAATTTTATAATCAATTGAGATAAATAAATATATGAGAGAATCACATACATAGACCAACAGTCCATAAGATTAGGTGTTATAAAACCTAAACGAACTTGAAAGAGTTTGTATACTCAAGAATATTAGATTTATATATATGAGTATATTTAAAATATCATATAATTTTAATATATTAGTATTTAAAAGTATGTATTATTCATACAAATTTTTTTTTAGCAAAGTTAATTAGTTGAATTAATATAAAGCTTTTAAGCTTATTTGGGGCCCAATTTTAGAAAATGAATGGGCTGGACTCAAACTTTTCGTTTGTCCAACAAAATCCAAGACTAGGATAAGCTACACCTGAATGACCAAAGGAAAACTTCAGCCCATTTGTTGGGCTTTTTCAGGAAGGAAAAATTGCTTTCTCTTTCTTCTTTTTCTTTTTTTAAAAAGTAGCTGGTTTGGACATTTGATTGAACTTATTCAAACGAATAAATTTTTTTAGAAAAAAATATATCATAAAAGCATGTCCTAATAGAAGGAAGGAAAATTTTTTTAAATAAATATTTCACTATAATACTTCACAAACTTTTTAAAAATTATTTTTATATGTCAATTTCAATAATTTTATTTATATAAAAATATTTTTATATTTTTAATTTTAAATACAATACATATTATTTTTTAATAAATATACCACTATGTGTATGTTGATATAATTATTTTTTAATATGAATGAGTGTCCAAAAAAATTTCAATATGCAACTATGTAGTGTATTTAATTTTAAATGAATACGCTAGTAGATGTAATGGTGGCTTGGATTTTTGTTTTATTTTATATTAGATATTTTTAAAATTGACAAAATAAGTCCGCAAGACTTAATTCATTGGGTTTAAATTTAAATTAATAAAAAAATGACAAGGAGGATCTATGAAGCATGATGCATATATGATTAAAATTACATTAATAAATTAAATTAGCGTATGTCATGAATGCATGTCAATGTATTTTTATTACTTAATTAATATTTTTAATTATTACTTATAATTAAATAAACAATCACTAATTATAAGTAATTATTAAATTTTTTTAAAATTTAAAAAATAAAAAATTCTATATTCTAAATAACTTCCTACTAATATAAATATATAATAGATAGTTTTTAGTTTTTACCACCATTTTAAAAATCAGACGAACCAAATAGTCCGACCAGTAAACCTAAACCGTCGAACCATAAGATTGTAACAAAGCCCATTCAAACAAAGCCCAGTAGGCCCAAATAAGTATCCACCGTTGCCGTGACGCCGACTAGTAGTTGCCTAGCTTGCATGGCTCTTTTTTAACTGAATGTTTTTACACTAAAAATACTATTTTTAATAAATATTAAATTAGTTTTAATATATTATATCACTTTTATTCATCCAAAAACAAATTGTATTATGTAAAAAGTATGATTTTTTATTTATTAAAAACTAATCAAATAATATATTTTTATTTTTGTTACAATTACTTAATTTCTAATTAAATTACATATCTTTTGTTATATTTTATTTAGTTGAAAGTTTAATTATATTATTTTTAATAGATAAAATCTAGTGACCAACGTTTGAACCATTGGTCTAATAATTCAATTCCTTTATCGGTTTCCAATCTAATTTTAATAATTACGGTTTTTATCATCCACTACTCTTTAAAAATTAAAAATATGAGTGGAGCATTAAACACTTATGATATTTTATTATTTAATTAATATGTTATGTTGTATAAAAAATTTTAAAAAGAAATAAAGGAATTTTATGATAAATTGTATATGTTAGTAAATTCTTCAAACGCATATATAAGTATAGATTATATTTTAATATTTTTAGAAGTACTTTATATCAAAGGTTATCTATAAATTTGTTTAAATATTATTATAAGGTATAGTTCTAAAATTATTTTAATGAAAAAAATAAATTCTATAAAATATCATTATAATAAAAAATATTTAGAAGTAGTTAGAATAAAATTATTAAAAAAACATAAGCTATAGTATTGGGTGCCGTTGCCATAAATTGGTAATGGAGAGACGTGGTGGTCTAGGATTATTATAATATTAAAAAATTAAATATTATTATCATAAATATTATGATACATAAATAATTTTTTTAATTTTAATAATTAATTTAATTATAATTTAAAAATAAATTACATAATAAATTATAAATAACAATAAAACTATATTAATATTTACTAAAATTATTTGACAGATAGTGAAATATGGGTTCATATATAATTTGTATGACCCGGTTTTAATTTCATGAAGGACGAAGGTTGACCCTTGTATATAGCAATAGGACCCACTATCACCGTCCATTTACACAAAGCAACTTTAATCGTGAGTAAAAGGAAAGGTTGACCCTTGTAGATAGCAATAGGACCCACTATCACCGTCCATTTACCCAAAGCAACTTTAATCGGGAGTAAAAGGACAGGTTGGGAATAGGGACATGGAAAGATGCTTTGCTTTGATAGTTAACTACTTAACCACCATTCTAATACATTTTTTAATGGGCCAATATTTTCTCTGCTTGAATTTGTTGTCTCCTACTTGGCCACCCATTTGAATTTCAATTTGTGATTGCAAATAATAGTCTCACATCCTCCCAAAGTTTTTGGTATCTGATGATCTCTAAAATAGTAAAATATCTTGGTGTCTCAATCTCACCGTAGATGGAGTAAATGTGTTTATAAATTATCAACTTTTGCAAAATTCTCAATACACGATCACATCAAAAATTTCTTGATATCTCATATTAGTATATATAAGAATTAAGTAAATGTCCATGACTCATACCAGTACGTAGTCAGATTCGGTTCAGTTGTATGTGCCTCATGATTCAACTAACTATAATGATGAAAATATTTCTCTTCAATTGTCACAATTATAAGAACGCCATTTTGACTTCCTATAAAAGTTATAAATTTTTGTACTCTCAGCATTTATTATTTTCTCAATTTAGATCGAACTAACTTGATTGTCGGAGTTTGTGAGTTACCAACTTAGATCTTAGCTCACGTGTATTATTGTACATAATTGACTAAAAGACCGATTTAACTTTCTAACCTAATCTATCCTTGGGACTCGATATATGCTACTAAACCAACATCATCATCTCGATCTACCCGACCTGGCCTTAATACAGGCATCATCAATAACAAGCACTAATATTTAGAGTGAGTTAATTAGTTCCTCCATGCAATATTAGGTGTACATTAATATAGTTGTATATAGTCCTTAAAACATTTTTTACAGACTCATAAATTCAAGGCTTGTGGATGCCATTGACTAGTCATATATCATGAAGCTAAAGTGTCAATAAGTAGAGATAATGCCACTAAGTTTATTATCATGTGAAAATAGAAAGTTAATTTTAACCAAACTTAGTAAAAGAATAACTTAACGAACACAAATTTTATGAAACATTAAGGTCTTTCACTTTGACTACTCGCAGAGATTTTTTTCAATATTATTTCAATCAATTACAACTGTCTAGAGGTGTCCACAACATCAATCAAAGAAAATCGAACTTATTAAAACGTCAATTTTGTCTAGATTAATTAAATAGTATTATAATATGTATAACTAAAAAACTAACACTGCAGGTATTAGATAAGGCCTTTTTTAACGTACCCCTGATTGAAGGCTCCATAAATATTATAACTATGAACACTACCAACAAAGTGCATTAAAATTGTGGGAACCGACCGGTACAAATTTGAAATCCTACGTTTTAGTTGGGAAAGGGATCGACATTGATTGAGAAAGAGAATTAAATTGAATTAAAGTTATAAACAATGTTATGAAAATCAGATTGGACTGAACTGTGGGAATCCACGGGCACCAAATTTGGAATCCTACGATATAATTGGGAAAGGGATCGACATTGATTGAGCAGAGAGAATTGAATTGAATTAAAGTTTTAAATAATGTTCTGAAAACCAAATTGAATTGGCCGGTTTGACTGGTTTAATTAGGAATCGGCCATTTAATCGATCCAAATAATCCTCTAAACCTAGGGGAACAAAAAATCGATGAAAAATCAATGAACCAGTCAAGTCATCGGTTACACCAATTTCTGAGTCTTCTTCAAATTTCATAATGCAGTAAGTTCTATGGGGAAAATGGAAGTTGAGAATGGCATTTTCAAAGGAGGAAGAAGAAAACAAATGAGGAAAAGGAAGCTAATGAAGAAGAGAAAATGGTGCACCTCATGATCCGTATGGTGTGAGGACGAGGACAAAGATGAAGGCTTGGAAGTTGCATCTTTGTCGTCGATGACAGCAACAGAGATGAGAAGCTAAGGAAATTTCTATTGGCCATTACCATTTTATCATCGATGACCATCTATCAACAAGTTACAATGAAGGAAAAAAGGAAGCGTACAAGTTACGTCTACAAGTTATAATGAAGAAGTGTCACAATGTGACGGTCGATAAACAGGCGCTGTCATGACCATGAGGCGACAAAAGGGAAAAACATACAGAGATTAAAAACGGAGTCGCCACCAATTAATTATAAGAATAATTGGGATCCTAAAAAAACCAAAAACTGGCCCTTGAAACCAGAGGATTAGTTCGGGAGTCTAATTAAGCGAAAAAAAGGGAGCGTACAAGTTACGTCTACAAGTTATAATGAAGAAGTGTCACAATGTGACGGTCGATAAACAGGCGCTGTCATGACCATGAGGCGACAAAAGGGAAAAACATACAGAGATTAAAAACGGAGTCGCCACCAATTAATTATAAGAATAATTGGGATCCTAAAAAAACCAAAAACTGGCCCTTGAAACCAGAGGATTAGTTCGGGAGTCTAATTACGCGTAGGGAAGGTGTTAGGTACCCTACAACGTCCATCCCTAAAGATGGTTACCCTAAATCGTTTGTACTTTATTTATTTTAATTTTAATTACCCCTTTTATTATTAAAATGAGGAAAAGATGAAAGATGAAATAATCGAACATGTCTTACTAAGTAAGTGCTTACGTACCCTGAGAGGGATTAAGGTTCACGTAGTTCGAGATTAAATGAAATTATGACCAGGAAGGATATATGATTGCTTTCCTAGGACAAACAGTAGACAATGCGGGAGCAATGAATTCTCACCCAAAGTCAAGGGAAATAACAATGTAGAGACACTTAATTCTCACCCAAAGTCAAAACATTAGAACAATGCGGAGGCACTAGGTCCTCACCTAAAGTCTTGAGATTTAGACAATGTGGAGGCACTGAATCCTTACCCAAAGTCTTGAAGAAATAAACAGTGTGAAGGCACTAGATCCTTACCCAAAGTCTAAAAGAGTAGACAATGTGGGGGCACAACGTCCTCACCCAAAGCCTGTAGAATTGGACAATGTAGAGGCAATAAATCTTCACCCAAAGTCCTATGAATTAGAGTGATCATTGGAATCACTTTTAGTAGGATTTTCAAAATGTTATAATTTTAAAGATACTTCTAATTTATTTGCCTAATTAGGCCATTGAAACCTTAATTAAAATGTTGGTAATGAGCCCTTGAAACCCAAAATATAATGGACTTGAAAGATTTTGATTTAACAGGCTCTAAAAAATAAAAAAAAATAACTAATTTTAGTTCGATGGGCCTTTGAAACCCCAATTATTAGTGACAAAAATAAATCTTTTCTAATGGGCCCTTGAAGTCTAGTTATTTCAAAAGTATCTTTTAGTAAAAAGGAAATCCAAATCATTCATAAAAGAATTTGTCTAATTTATTTTTCAACGAAAAGTATTTTGAAATTGATTTTAATTTTGAAAAAAAACCCTTACTATTTCCATTATCCTCTTAAACTATTACTCAAAGTGCCTTGGACACTCTTCGCCTATTAGGATAGGCTGAAACCAATGAAGACAAATAAAATAAATAATAAAAATAATAAAAAAAATAACCAAATAAAAGAATATGAAACAATAAAATAATAAATAGATAACGAAAAATAAATAACAAGAAATAAATGAAAACAAAAAAATAAAATAAAATAAAACAAACAAATAGATAACTAAACAAATAAATAACTAAAACATAAAAAGGAGTAAATAAATAAAAAAAATAGATAAATAACTAAGTAAATAAATAACCAAGAAATAATAATAATAAATAAATAAACCAATGAATAAAATGAAGATGAATAAAATTTTATGGTAAAATATCTACACCAGAAAACCAAGGATGAAGATAACAAAAAAATGAAATAATAAAAAAAAAAAAGAAAAAAATATAATAAACCAAAAAAGAAATAAAGTAAAAATAAAAATAAAAATCAATTAAACAAAAAAGAAATGGCTTACCTCTATGAGCTAACACTCCTGTATTGCTCTCTAATGGCCAAATAGAATTCTCTCTATTCTCCAGATATCTCCCTCAGCCAAAGAACCCCCTATTCGCATGTCACCCCTCTCCTTTTATAGTTAGAAAGCAAAGACCCCTGAAGTGAGTAAACCACGTGCAAAACCGAGGGTGAAGGAAAGAAGGTAATCTGCAGTGACAGGAGCAGGGAGAAGGCGTAACGTTGTTAGCATGGTGAGCGTGTGCTTGCAGAGTGAAAAGGAAGATAATGGCATGAAACCTGGTGCGTGGCAGATGGTGCGTTCTGGCTTACGCGAATCTGGGACCATGGTGATATAGAGTGTTGCCCAAGACACTTTTAGTTATTAAACTTTGCTTTAATACACTTATTGATTTTGATGATGATTGCCATTTTTAGTTAAGATA
>JASKGM010097739.1:5000-10000 GCA_034509205.1 Ceratonia siliqua
TTTTGGAAAAAGGGAATAGATTATCCATTTTTATACCACATATCCTATTTTTGACACCAAGAAATTAACTGGTTTCTAGAAACGAAAAGAATTTCAATAAATTCTTTTGTAATAAGATTCTTTCATTACCAAAATGATCTTTCTCTTTCATACCAACAATTAGATATTGTGGGGGACCCTACATAGGGTCCTTGTTCACTGGAAAGGGTCAGAATGAGGAAATAAGATGATCCAGATTTCTCCCGGCTATCCAAGAATTTAAATGTTTGAATCGAAGGTTCATAATGTAAGATTTCTCTGATCTTATCAATTGTTAGAATCCTTTTTTTTATCGAATAAATCATTAATATTTGTAGGACAGTATTAAAGATCTCATCGAAAACTTACAGCAGCTTGCCAAACAAGGGCTAAGAGAAAAAAGAGCACAGGTATAACTGGCATAACATCTACGATTGGATTGAAAAAAGCGTAAGCCTCGGGCAATTTGGCGAAGAAAAAACTACTCGAATGAAGGTAAGAATTAAGATAGATACAGATCAAACTAAAGATATTAAGCATAACAAAAATTTCGTTCGTGGAGATAATTGCATTTTGATTGAGTTATTGATATAAGGGGAAAATGAAGAAAGTAAGGCAGACCAAAAAACCCTTCTTTTTCTTTGAACTCGCCCAATCAAAAATCCTTCGATTTTCAAAGGATAATAGAAGGAATCAGACTTTCATACAATATCTTAATTGAATTATATGTAATGATCAATAAATGAAGTTGAATTCTATATCTACACGTGTCAAATCCTAGCAACAATCTAACCTATTCCATAGATATTTGGACTGGAATTGACGAACAACCAATACCAATATTAGTGTTTATTAGTGTCGAATAGAAATCTAAATGGGGCGTGGCCAAGTGGTAAGGCAACGGGTTTTGGTCCCGCTATTCGGAGGTTCGAATCCTTCCGTCCCAGAGCAGACCAATTCTATCAGAATAAAGATTGTTCTTTTGAACTTTCACTTCTGTTTAATTTAAGGGTGTAATGTTGGATAAAATGTGATCCTTGTTTATCTTTTTTAATGATTCTTCTCTGAATTATATCTTTTCTTTCTCACAAACTGAATCAAGTTCAATATGTAACAGATGTATCTCATTTTTTTTTTTTATTTTGTGTCTGGCCCTAATGAAGAATTGTAAATCCATGTAGCGATTGAGACGGGGGGAGATTCATATATTCTATTCACTTGACTTTATGGAAATGGAATTTATGGAAAGATTACGGAAATATTACTGAACTTGAAGTCAAACAAAATACGTAGAACAATGAAGCAATGCCTATATGTATATGTATGTATTGTTCTATTTCAGTGACAACACCAACACCGTTTCCATTTTGGTGAAAAAGATCCGTGATACCTAAAATAGAATATTCGTGACTACCTCAAGTGACAATTGTTTGGTACATCTGATAGATAAGGAAAGTTCCTATTCTTCCTATTTTGATTTTATCAATCAGATAAAAGAATAACGACCTAAACCTTACCTTACAGGAATCTTTTCTATCCATCCCACAAAAAAAGAAATTGTATTTTTTTTAATCTATCTTTCTGGTTTAAATCATTGATGATTCCATTGGAAAATAAATATGGATTTATCTCGCCTATGATGATTCAATTTGTGCCTCTTTAATCAATGCAATATCCACTCACAATTTTTACCTATTCGTTTCGTTATGATTCCGACGACTTGTTACTTGTTATTAGAGATCCCATTTTGTCTTTAGTGGAAAATTTTATTCAAATAATGAAATGATGTTGAAGCAGTCAATTTTGTAAATTCAACATTTTTAATGATTCCTTATGATTTCTTGGTACTCGAAGAAGTATGAGATTGGTGAATCGATCCTATCGAGTCACTTCCGGCCTTTCCGGGTCATTGGACTAGCTTATTTCATTAATGACTTATATTCATTCTGTTTCAGTATTGGGAATCCAATTTATTTCGTTTTTAATTTAGGTGTTCAAAAAAGAATTGGATCTTTCATGAGTGCTTGTCTTGAACAATCTGTTGAAGATGTATATTAAAGAAGAACTTGTTTAGTCGTGTTCTTTATCAAATTTAGAATATAAAATAAATAAAATGTTTCATTCATACGATAAAATATGGGGTTAAATTGAATTCTTGCTGAGAATTTTCCAGAAAACTATCTACCCGTACATATAGAAAAATAAAAAAAAAACTATAGATTACTATGTACCCATTGAGCCAATGACTATTCATGATTCCATATTGAATCAATTCCATACCGGTTCTAAATTAGAGGAATTTTATGGTAAAACTTCGTTTGAAACGATGTGGTAGAAAGCAACGTGCGACTTGAAGGACATGATCAGCTGTGGATTCTTACATCCACCATTTTATATAGGAATGAAGGTGCTCTTGGCTCGACATCGTTTGTTCTGTTCCACTAGAACCCTCATTTTTTTGTTGGGTTGTAAATAGTACATGATGGAGCTCGAGCAGAAAGTATTGACTCATTTTTCAGGAGCAAGGATCTAGGGTTAGTACCAATCAATAAGTTGGAACAACTTCGTAAGTATATCTTCGATATAGAAATCGGACGGATCCAATTCGAACAAGTTTAAAATCCAAAAAGGAAAAATTTGTTGGAATTGGTAAAACTATTTGATTTCTTTCGATCAAAAGTGTATCACGCGGGAATCAACCATTCATATGATTCTTCGATAGAAAGGAATCACAAAAGGTGTGTTGCTGCCATTTTGAAACGATTAAGGATCACCGAAGTAATGTCTAAACCCAATGATTCAAAGTAAAGATAAAGGATCCCGGAACAAGGAAACACCATTTTCAATTGTCTCAACAACTGGATCAGAATGAAGAATCAAAATGGATTCTAAACGAGACAAACAAAAGGGGTTAGAGATCGCTCAATAAATGAAATGCCTGAGGATTTTACTTATAGCCCTTTGAGAATTATCCAACTTGAGTTATGAGTACGAATGATTTTTTTGGGGGGAAGTAATAATAAAAAAACGACTTAAATCATAGTTTAATTGATTTGATGCTTTTATATATCCATTTGTCATTATATACATGTATATACATGTACATAAATTCCAATCATTCTTTCTCGAGCCGTATGAGGAGAAAACCTCCTATACGTTTCTAGGGGGGGCATCTACATCTATCCCAATGAGCCATCTATCGAATAGTTGCAATTGATATTCGATCTCGAAGAGAAGGAAGAGATCTTCGGAAAGTGGGTTTTTACGATCCGATAAAGAATCAAACTTATTCAAATGTACCCGCTATTATATATTTCCTTGAAAAAGGCGCTCAACCTACAGGAACTGTTTATGATATTTCAAAGAAGGCAGAAATTTTTAAGGAACTTCGCGTTAATCAAACGAAATGAAATTAATGAAATAAAAAAAAAAAAGAGGGGGGGGAGTTATATCTAGCTTTTTATCATTTTTTTTCTACTTCTACTATTTACTACTCCCCCCTTTTCTTGCTTTATTCATACCTAATTTATTATTGTATTGCTCCCATATGATCCCATATTCTATATTATAACGACAAAAATATCTTTTATTGATATATTGATATGAAACGGATAGAAAGAAAAAAGCTCAAGTGAGAAATAACTCGATTTATAAATATCAAATTATAGCATTACCCTCAATTGGGTGGGTTTCGTTGGAACTCTACCAACAAACAAAAACAAACAGGGGGTCAAGCCTCTATTGAATAAACCTGATATTTTTTCCTAGTTATTCCTTTTATTCCTCCATCTACACTTTTTTTTATATCTATGTAGTGCTAATTCAACACAAGTCCTTATTATTATTATTTTTTTTTTTATTTAAAATGGAAATTCCATTGAATTTCTTTTGTTTTCTCAACATTCATATTGACAATAGTGTATCGAACAAATATAATTCGATCGTGGATAAATAGATCCATTGCTCTCCGTTCCATAAGTTTGGTTTTTACTTTACTTTACTTCATTACAATAATGGGTTGGTTGGATTCGCTGTGACACAATAAGTTTCTTTTAAATGATGAAAAAATGGATAAGATAAAATAAAAAAGGGTGCAATTTTGATTTATCTTTTTATCTGTGAATTTATTGTATTTTCATTTGATCTATTTATTTTTGTTCATAATTAATCATAAATAAAAATGTTTTTTTATTTGTTGCTGGTTCAATGTTTTGATTGAGTCGTGCAATCCAATCTCTTTATTTATTTTGATTCCGATCATATCTAGATACCATAATTATTCGGGTTGCTAACTCAACGGTAGAGTACTCGGCTTTTAAGTGCGGCTAGGATCTTTTACACATTTGGATGAAGCAAGGGATTCGTCCATACCATCGGTAGAGTTTGTAAGACCACGACTGATCCTGAAAAGGAATGAATGGAAAAAACAGCATGTCGTATTAATGTTAATGGAGAACTCTGCGAAGACTTCATTCTTACTGGATTGGTACAAAATCTTGTTTGAATTCTTGGAACGGGACAAAATCAATTCACAGTTGGGTCGAGTGAATAAATGGATAGAGCCCCATGGCTTGGCTCCAATTATAGGGAAACAAAAAGCAACGAGCTTTCGTTCTTAATTTGAATGATTACCCGATCTAATTAGATGTTAAAAATTGATTAGTGCCTGATGCGGGAAAGGGTTCTCCCATGAGTGGATTCTCCATTTTTTTTTAATGAATCCTAACTATTAATTATTCTCCATTATGGAATGGAGACGAATGTGTAGAAGAAGCGGTATATTGATAAAGATCATTTTTTCCAAAATCAAAAGAGCGATCGGATTGCAAAAATAAAGGATTTCTAACCATCTCGGTATCCTATAACGAACACAAACCAATTGGATGGAAAAAGGGAGGATAGAGAATCCGTTGATTAGTATACCTGTGTTCGAGGTATCCATTTTTTATTACTATATACCTTGTTTTGGCTGTATCGCACTA
>JASKGM010097750.1:0-12611 GCA_034509205.1 Ceratonia siliqua
CTGATCCTGTGACGTATCGTGAGGCTGTGACTTGTACTAAGTCTAATATGTGGAGAGATGCTATGAAGGAAGAAATGTAGTTAATGACTAAAAGTGAAGTTTGGGATCTTGTTGAACTTCCTAAAAATTATAGACCCATTGGCTATAAGTGGGTATATAAGACCAAGAAAAATTCCAAAGGAAGAATTGAGCGTTTTAAAGCTAGATTGTGGCTAAAGGTTTTACTTAGAAAGAACGTATTGATTACTCTGAGACCTTCTCTCCAGTTTCTTCTAAAGATTCTTTTCGAATCATTATGGCCCTAGTGGCTCATGTTGATCTAGAACTACATCAGATGGATGTCAAAACTACTTTTTTGAATGAAAATTTGAATGAGGTAGTTTACATGAAACAACCTAAGGGTTTTGAGGAAAGTGAGAGTGAGTACTTAGTATGCAAATTGAAAAGGTCCATATATGGTTTGAAATAGGCTTCCCGCCATGGTACCTCAAATTTGATGAAGTTGTGACTTCTTTGGGCTTTACTAAGAACAAAGTTTATCAATGTATATATTTGAAGATCAGTGGGAGCAAATTCATTTTTCTAGTTCTCTATATTGATGATATCTTGCTTGTTGCCAATGATTTGGCTTTATTGTTTGATACCAAACAGATGTTGTTTAAAAACTTTGATATGAAAGATCTTGGTGAAGCATCTTTTGTATTGGAAATTCAAATTAACAGAGATAGAACTCGAAATCTGCTAGGACTGTCACAGATATCTTATGTTGATAGAGTTCTAGAAAGATTTGGTATGAAAGATTGTAAGCCTAGGGATGTCCCAATTGCCAAGGGCGACAAGTTAAATAATAGTCAATGCCCTCGGAATGAGATTGAGAAAAAATCGATGAAGAATATTCCTTATGCAAGTGCTGTAGGAAGTTTAATGTATGCACAAGTTTATACTAGGCCTGACTTGGCTTTTTCTACTAGTGTGCTTGGGTAGTATCTCTCTAATCCTGGTAGTGACCATTGGGTTGCTGCTAAAAAAGTGATGAGATACCTACAGAAGACAAAAGACTACATGCTTGTATACAGGAAGGTTGATAACCTGTAAGTGATTGGCTATACGGATTCAGATTTTGCTGAATGTTCTGATGATTTGAAATCAACTTCGGGTTATATCTTTATATTGGCAGGTGGTGCCATATCATGGAAGAGTGTCAAACAAACCATAACAGCTTCTTCTACTATGCAGGTTGAGTTTGTTGCTTGTTACGGTGCTACTTCTCAAGCTATGTGGCTGAGAAATTTTATCTCGGGATTATAGGTTGTTGACTCTATTGATAGACCACTGCGAATTTTTTGTGATAACAGTGCAGCTGTCTAATTTTCGAAGAATAACAAGTCTTCCAGTGAATCTAAACATATAGAGCTGAAGTACTTGGCTGTTAAAGATCATGTGAAAAATGAGATCATTATTATTGAACAAATTGGTACAAATTTAATGCTAGCTGACCCATTAACCAAGGGGTTAAAACCCATAGTGTTTAAGACACATGTTGAAAATATGGGTGTCTTGAATTTTTTTGATGTACTTGGTTAGTGGGAGTTTCATATTGTTTCATTATTCTAACATTATGAACCCTATTATCACATGATTGAACTTATGGTCATATGCAATAATATACATTTATTTACACACCAATGTTTTATTATGCATATTTATCTTGATAATTGATACACCTATCATAATATATATAATTTTGTTGGTAGTGTATTTTCTGATGGTTGTAAGACTATGGTGGAGCCAAGACTCAATGTCAGTCTTAGCAAAATTTTAGTTGATTATGTCTCATTATTGATGCCTTTTTGGGATTATGAGACAGTATACGAGCATATGTTATTGTTGGGAATGAGTTTCTCTGTTTGGCTCATATGGAGCATACTGAATGAGAGAAATCGTGGTGGACTAACATTGAATATAGCATGGTCAGATCACATGTTAATGCTATTTTCATGCTACACTATCATATCAATGGACTTTGGCTTATGAGATTTATAGTGTTTGTGACCATGGAAGGTTTTGCATCAATTAAGGGTGTAATTACCGCCATGATTCGGCATTTGAAATCTTGTAATACTAAGTCATCTAGGAGGTATTGTCCCTTGGATCGGTGTTTTTCATAAATTGTGGCCACATTGTAAACTTTTGTTTCAGCTAGAGAATCATTTGCAAAATAAAATGTTTTATAAATTATATTATGCAATTAGTGTAGCCCAAGTGGGAGAATGTTGGAATTTTTTTGTTGTGGGCTGCCACTAATTGGAGGTTTTCTGGTTTTATAAAACTGGCTGATTATGAATCCATTGGAAGATAGTTAAAAGCTCATATTGTGATCATTATTGTTATTGGGCTTTTACATACCTTGGTGATATTGATGTGATTGGCAGCTTAGTGTAAGTCCAATCCTATAGGCCCGTAATGGGAGGGCCCATTAGGATTATTTTATTTCTATAAAAGGCTAGGTCCCCTCTCCACTCCTAACCTAACATAAGAGAGATAATTAGTCTCTAGTCTTTGGCTTGCCCCATTGACGGCCGCCCTTTTACTTGGAATTGGAGAGGAAGACCTTGCCTATCTAAATTGATCATGTTGAAGACAGGTATGTTCATAAACTTATTCTATGAATGGTATTCTAAATTTATACAAAGTATCAATTTTGCTAACAAGTAGATTAGGACACCGTCACATAAAGTAGAGTAGAATAAAATACAAGGCTATGGTTGGAGAGTGAAGACAAGAGCATCTGCACTGAGGAGATTCAGATTAAGATCACATGGAAGATTCCTTTTTGGTTTTAGTCTTATGCCAACGAGCTTTCACAAGAAGCAAACGGAAATAGACCTTCCATGCATGAACCCAAGAAGCAACCGATGATTTTATTTTATTTTATTTCAAATTTAATATTAATATAATTTTGTGACTCTCCAAATTATTATTTTACTAAAATTATATATTTTAGATATATAAATTATAATTTAACTAAATTTAACTTTACAATTGAATTAAGTTATAAAATTTTTTTTTTATCTTTCAATAAAGGTAGTATATATTTTTATAATAAAAAAATCATAAAATTAAGATATTTTTAAGAAAAGAAAAAAAAATTTACTCTAAATTATATTTTGATATTGAAAATTGTATTTTTATGTATAGTTTTATATACAAAACGCATAGTAACATAGCCAGTGATGCCAATCAGTGCCCAAATTTATATTCTTTGTTAGCTTGGTGGGATGACTTTACCTTTATTATTTTCTTTGTCTCTAATTATCCAGCTTAGCTAATTTGAATTTGATTTGGCATTATAGAAATTATTTATAATCATTATTATTTATATTTTAAATTAAATTATTCAATAATATAATGTTATATATTTAATACATATTAAAATATATTATTCAAAATCCCCTTTGACCAGGTTATTGAACCATGAAATGGTTCCCTTCGTAGTTCCATCAACCATTGGATTTTTAAAACATTGCAAAACTGAGGATAAGAAGCACAACAACCACACACGTTTCTATTCTTTGTCAGCTTGCTGTGATGACTCAGCTCCAAGACACGCCGGAGTTGAAGGACTACGACACAATCCTATAAATTGTTGGTCTGCTTAGCTATGTTGATGTCTACATGTACTATACAAAAATAACTCACTCAATAATAGTACAATAAGATAAATTGTTAACATTGATCTCTTTTCTCTTATGAACTAGTTTAGCTATCTTCTTATGTTCTTGCTCCTTTGCCTTTGCGAAAAAGAAGAAGTATTATCGATTTTAGAACCATGGAATTGGTAGCAACAATCTGGGATGCCACAAAATGTCTATTTGATTGTTCTGTCATATATGCTGCTTTTATTTGCAATTTGGAGGACAGCCTTGAATCCTTAAAAGAGGAATGGACTCAGCTCCAAGATCTTAGCCTGGATGTGAAGACAAGGGTGGAACAAGCTGAGAGAAACGCACATATGAGAAGGACTAGAGAAGTCCATGGTTGGCTGCGAAGTGTAAACGCTTTGGAAAAGGTAACTCACCTAAAATCTAGCTATATGAATGTTATAATCAGATATTTGAATTCTATGTTGTTCAAAACATAAATTGTTTGATGATTTTGCGCTTGAGTCAAACAAAAAGAACAAATTCAAGATTACTTACACCCATGTAACTCCCGACATAACTAGTTAACTTGTTTATTATTAGAGATTATAATAAAAGTATTTGTATATTCAGGAAATCGAAGAGATTCTACAACGAGGAGTTAAAGTAATCGAGGTGAAGTGTTTTGGCAACCTTTGCCCTGTGAATTGTTTGTCAAGTTACAATATGGGAAAAGAGGTTGTTAAGACACTGAACCATGTAAAAGAATTGATGGGTAGGGGACGAAAAATAAAAAAATGATGTTAATATTGCTTATGAATTGCCACCTGAACTTGTGGATGAGATGCTCATTCCTAATACTGTCGGCATAGATTTGATACTAAAGAAGGTATGGGATAGCATTGAAAAGGAAAATGTGGGCATAATTGGTTTATATGGGATGGGTGGGGTTGGAAAAACAACCCTGATGAACAAACTCAATAATGAGTTTGCAAAGAAAAATCATGATTTTACTTTAGTGATCTGGGCGGTGATGTCTAAAGAACGTGAAACAGATAAAATTATGGAACAGATCCGACAGAAGTGTGGGATTGCAGACATAAATTGGAAGAGCAAAAGCAAAGATGAGAAAGTGAAAGAAATTTACAAGGTCATGAAACAGAAAAAATTCATTCTATTGTTAAATGATATATGGGAGGAATTAGAACCACAAAGTCTGGGAGTTCCCCTTCCAAATGAGAATAATCAATCAAAAATTTTGTTCACAACCCGTTCTGAAAACGTGTGTGACCAAATGCAAGCGAAGAAGTTGAAAGTGGAGTGTTTGACAGAGAAAGAAGCTTTGAATTTGTTTTACATAAAAGTGGGTGAAGAAACTTTAAACTCACATCCAGATATCCAAGGGCTGGCACAAGAACTTGTACGAGAATGCAAAGGATTACCGCTTGCACTGATTACAGTAGGACGAGCTATGGCTGGCCGAAAGTACCCACAAGCTTGGAAGCATGCTATAAAGGAGTTAAAAGGTTCCCCTTCAGAGGTTTCAGGTATGGAGAAGGTGTTCTTCACTCTAAAGTTCAGCTATGATAGTCTTTCCACTACCGAAGAAAAACAGTGTTTCTTGTATTGTGCATTGTACCCAGAGGATCAAAACATTTATGTTCACGAGCTAATTTATTTGTGGATTGGAGAGGGATTTCTTTGCAACCATGATAGCATACATGATGCCTATAATCATGGGGCAAAGATTGTTGAAAGCTTAAAGCTAGCATGTTTATTGGAAAGTGAGGATGAAGATTATGTCAAGATTGCACGATGTGATTCAAGACATGGCATTATGGTTAAATCATGACCAAGATCAAAAGAAAAACAAAGTTCTAGTGCAAGATGAAGCGTTAGGATAATCACAATCTTATAATCTTGAAAAATGGAAGATTACTGAAAGAATTTCGATGATGTACTATACTAGAGCAGATAATTGGCATGTTCCGATATGTCCACATCTTGTGACCCTAATTGTGGAGGGCATTGCATGCATAAAAGATTTTGTGAATGTCCAAGTCATGAAAAGGTTGAGAGTTTTGAAACTAGGCAGGAATGGGGGAATATCTAAACTTCCTTCTGAAATAGGCCAATTAATTCACTTGGAATATTTTCAGTTGTCAAGAATTCCAATAAAAGAAAGGTTTCCAATGGAGATGAAACATTTAAAAAGTTTAAAGGTGTTCCTCATAAGAGATGTTGATTTCGGTCTTGGAATAATTCCTTTGGAGGTTATATCTAGTCTTGAGAGATTAAGAGTGTTCTCATTTACTAAAACAACGACGTTATTGGATGAGAGATCGTCATTACAAAAAATGAGGTCCTTATTATTGGTTGCAATCCATTCAACCCATGCAGTGGAGAAATCATTTTTAGAGCAGCTAGAGTTGCTACCAGTCTTGGAGGATCTACGCATCACCTTAGAGACTACCACTGGCATCAATAAATTACTTAGCTCAACCAAGTTTCACCGTTGTGTAACATTCATGGGACTTCAACAATATCAGAGGACTGTAGCCAACATACCATTAATATCATCATCTATGGAAAGCATGGAACATCTGCGGAGCATAACTTTAGTTGGATTCGAAGACAATATGGAAATGTCCTCCCTTAGTCACATATGCACTTTTCACAAGATTCGTTACGTCATAATTGTGGATTGTCATTAGATAACTCATTTGACTTGGCTCAAGTATACTCCACTCCTTCATTATCTTAGAGTAGAAAGCTGTAATGTACTGGAAGAAGTGATAAAGGAAAAAGAAGACATCAAAGGCAAAGAAAACATGGATGAAATATTCTCAATTCTCCATAATCTATACTTGTGGAAATTGCCAAAGCTAAAGAGCATTTACAACAAGGCCTTGCCTCTCCCTATGCTTCAATTCATCGATATTATGGAATGCCCAAATCTAAAGAAGCGTCCTTTACATTCCAACTCCACAAGGAATGGCTTGAAAGAAATATGGGGAGAAACACACTGGTGGGACAATTTAGAGCGGGAGAACTCAGCTGATAAGGACCTATTCCATGCAAAATTTAACGATTTCTTGTAATGAAGGTAATGCCATTGTTAGCTCGAATTCGCTCCTTCTCTGTCTCGGTTTTTCATCTTTATGTTTTTTAATTTTTTTGTCCTTTATAATTTCTTTTGCGTGTATCTTTCTCCTAAAATTTAATGTGTGCCAATTTCTTCAACTCAGCTTCTCCATTACCTAAACCTCATTTTGAATTGGAAGTTGTCTTTTTTACTTTTATCAAATCTCATTTTAAATTCTTAACTCACATTTCATTCTTAATAAGGAAAAAGTTATATTGAGTTAATTTTTATATTTAAATGAATTATTGACCAAAGCAAAAAAAACCAATTTGTCTCCTATACATAAGCTAATTAAAACTCATCATCTTTCTTATTTTCTACGTTTAATTATTTGACTTGGTTAGTAACTCATCATCTTTCTGAGCATCTTATATCTTCCTCAACCATTTTGTCCTTTAAATATTTTTGAATTAGTTTCATTCTTCCCTTGTCATTTAAAGTTTACTTTTGAAACTTATAACTAATTAGCAAACTTTTATAATTCTTATTTTATCTTTTCAGGACCGTGATCATGACTTAGTGCGCACATCAGAATTGTGTAATTACACACCATTTTAAATTTTTATGATCATTTTTAAATTGAGCAATAAGATCAATTTTAAATTGGGTCTATAAAAATCTAGAAAAATTCAATTCAATATGTAAATGTTAATTTCATGACTCAAAAATAATGTACACCTATGAGTATATATTTAGGTGTAATGCAAAGATGAAGATTAGTCATTCCTTACATTTAATTACCCCCAAAATAAGTATATGTCTGTATATAGGAGAATACTTTATTTCAAGAATGCTCTGTAAACAAGTCCATGAATTTATTATTCACATCAAGAACGGGTTTTATCAGCCAAGAAATTGCTGAAAATGCTTCAGAACTCTTTGACTTCCCTAAACTGTTTCTCCATAAATCATCCTATTAACATAATAACATCAGAAGCTTTCATAAAAATCTATATAAATGAAAAAAAAGAAAAAAATAATTTATCTTATCTATATGAATGAAAAAATGAAGTAAAATGTTTTTTGTACATTAATTTTTCCTTCTTCTATCTATACCCTTTTCTTCTTTGTTCTTTATCATTGACTCTATTAATTTCTTTTTTGATTTTTTTCATTTCATGTACATAAATGTGAGCCCTGAAAAGTTTTATGAAATTAATCTGACTATTCTTCTAAGTTATTGTCATTATTAATGGATTACGTATTGAACAAAACATATTACTAGTGTCTTTAAGACATTAAATTCATTCCAATCTCCAGTACTCCTAGATCGCTCCCATATCTTTGTTAGCTTTATAAAGGTTTGAATTACTACTTTTGTATTCTAATGGTTGAAATGCCAACAAGATCTCACTCAAGACAAAACTTTTAAATCATATATATTGGAATATCCTTCATGGTTTCTTAATGGTTGAAATCGATGTATTAATATTGTTTCAGTTTGACTTTCAAGTGCAAACTAGAAAATGGACAATTTGACACAGCAAGTACGAGCTCTTTAAGGACAATCAAGTTGTTATGAGTGCTGCCATGGATCTAAGGGCATCTCGGGTAGAAGAATCCAACATCCAGCTTCGCCATTTTGTGCAAACAACCCTCACCCATGTTCTCCAGACTCTCCATAATTCCCCAACTACCTCACACCAAGGGCGTGGTTGCCGTCAAACCTTTTGCTCTATGGACTTTCATTTTTGACTGCTCTTGTAGCCAAATGATAGCTTTCTATTTTTCCCACTTTATATTTTGGTCTGTAACTAATTATATACTTGCTTAACTCTGTCTTGTTATGTGTTGATCTTTTGTGATAATATTATCTTTCTGTTAGTTAGCCTTTCCTTTTTAATGATGGCAAAAGGAGGAGAACTATATGCAAAACAAACAAATTGTGGGATGCTGGATATTTGGAGATTTTCTTCTTGTGTATCTACATATCTACTATGAACAGGTGAGCTATGGCATAAAGATAGGGGGAGCTTTATGCAAACCAGATATAAGGGAGTAAACTCAAACTAGATACAGCCAAGTAAACCTTAAACCAGATACAGGGTAGTAAACCTTAAACCAAATACAGGAACATTGAACAGTCTTATTGAGTTTTGCAAGCATGGTTTCAATGTAAAGTTGCGTAACAATTTTGCAAGTTGCTTCTTCTTTTTTCTGCCACTTAAGCTACTACTCGCATTCCCCATGGCTTTCCATACTTGAAATGTCACTTTCAGAAACAAAACCAAAAAACACCAACATAGCAACAAAAACCCAACAAAACATCCCATCAAACAGCACAAAAGTCAACACCTACTACCCAAGCTAACAAAACTAAGGGTCAGGTGGTATAGTTACAACCCGTCTAGCTTCTGTTTTTTCATTTTCTGTGTTAAAAAAGTTAGTTGGATTCAATGGCCAGATTTTCATTTCTTAGATCCAATGGCTATGCCCTTTGGTAGTAGTTACCAGAGGTAGTATAGCAAGCACCTAAAATAAAAGTAATACAAATTTAAATTGATAATAATATATAATATCATACCAACTTGTGATTCATAGCATTAAGAAATCATCTCCAATCCTACAAGAATAAGGAGATTACTGCTATATAGCAAAGAGTACTTTATCCTAAAAGGGTGACTTATAACTTGATCCTAGAAAGTAATTATGGTTTTAGCAAATGGAATAATGGGAAAGAACAAAAGATTGATCAAGAAGCATGTTAACAGTTCATCTCTTGCTTAGCACAGCAGTTCATCAAAGTTATTGTAGTTACAAACTTTCACCTTGCAAGTAAACCACTGATCATCTTTATGACTATGCATCTAAGAGACCATAAATCCAATGGAGTTTCAAGAGTTGGCAACGGATTTAGGTGACGTTTAAAGTGGAGTTCCCCTAAACCGAAACATCCAAGAGTTGGCATTGAAGTTCTCTTCTTTATTCTTATAGAGCCCAAAGTTTGCAATCTTCAACATAGTGAGGAAATTAATAATTCTTATATACATATTGCTAACATAGATAATTGAGACAAATTACAGAGAAGAAAAGGTTATTGTTATTTGATTTTTTTTTTGTTTAATGTTATTTTACTTAAATGTAATGAAAGTTGTAATAATTTTGTCTAAAATAATAACCTCAACTTATTATTTTAACTCATCAATTTTATCACAATACCTTGATATTCGAAACATCAGTTTAATCATTCTTTAAGCATTAAGTCATTGTTACGTTGGATGATTTTTGATACAAAAATGAGTTTATTTTCAAGAAATGTACTGCGATTTGTGTGTACCCCCAACAAAAAGTAGGTAAGCTCCAGAGATATAAAAAATGATTCAAGTCAATAACTTGAATGGTACCTCCTTCCTTACTCTATAATTTCATTTCAATATTAAACTGATTAATGAAAAAATATAGATTAAATTAATATTTTGATCCCCTAATTTTATTTTTCAATCCACTAAAGTCCATTATTATTTTTCATTTCACTTTAGTCTTCTAACTTCCTAAACATTTCAAATAAGCTCTAAATCTGTAGCTTCATTAACCCAATTAACAAACACTTCATCAATGTCAGCATCTCTGTTAACTAAATTCACAAAACAATTTAGGACTGTTTCGAATGTTTAAAAAATTGAAAGAATAAAGTAGAACAAAAACAAAAATAAAAGACCAAAGTCAATCAAAAAATAAAATGAAGGAACCAAAAATAAAATTTATCCAAAAATATATTATGAGTTAACTATAACAAAGGACCCTAATGGTGATTGCTATGCTTCTCATAAGTCGCTATATTCATGAGTAACATTTTATTTTTTATTTTTTTATTTTTCTTAGCCTCTAATTCACTGTCAATCTGTCATCAGTTGTTTTATCTAGAGGAATTTAAAGTTGCTTTTACAGCTTATACTTTAATAAAAATGAAAATATTTTGAATAACAACATAATACTATTTGGACTGCTGCTGTATGAATCCCAGCTTTTTTGTGAATTATTTGGACTCTAGTCGCTTAGAATGTAATTCAAATACACTTATATCAATGTTATAGAGCCCTAACTAACCCGACTTGTCAAATTGGTTGAATCAGGGCTCAAAAAGGCAAATAGTTTCGGGTTTCAATCGCTTTGGGCCGGCTAAAACAAAACAAAATCAATAACTCGACAAAATCCCAGGTTTTGAAATGGTTTTAGTAAACTCGGTAATCTCTAAAAAAAATAAAACAGGGAAATTTTGGAATTGTTGGACTAATAATTGGGCAGTTGACCTAGTTTACTCATGACTGAATAACCTTTCTTGATCAATATTTGAATCGAGTTTTAAAACATTGTGTAAGTTTTAAGACTCAGACCTATCCAAATGGTCGATCCAGTTGGACTAGGACCCGACTAGGCAAATGGTTTGGGTTGTCGTGAATACTTGGACAAGAGGTTGAACCGGCCAAAATTGAAAGAAATCGTCAAACCCAAATAAAACCTAGCACTCAAAGAAGTTTTAAAAAGGCCAATGAGGTCATTATAAATACAAGAAAGAAGTAGAAATTTTGGGATTGTTAGACCCATTAGGTGGTTAAATCGGTTGACCCGTGACCCAACAATCTCTTCGGGTCAATATTTGAATCAAGTTTTAAAACAATGTCAATGTTTTAAGACCTGGACCTAACCGGCTATAAAAACCAATTGACCCGTCATCCAACGACCGGTAGTTAAATTGATTACACCAAATCAAACCAAACCAAACTATAAAAAATTTGATTAAAATTGATTTAATTTGGTTTTCTTGAAAATCGAATAAAATTGAGAAACCAATAATTATATATATTTTCTGATTTATATTTGTATATATACAGACGTAAGATATTTTTGTTATTTTTATTTATTAGAAATTAATTTGTTTGACTATATCTTTAAATGTTGTCATAGGCTTTTAAAAATTAGAATAAGCAAATCAACGTGAAAACTGACCAAATCAAATCGTCAAACACTCTTAGGTAGCTTCAGTCATAATTTTAGTCGTGATTTTCTTAAAAAATTGTATAAAATATAAAAAAAATTTGTGAATACTGTATTTTTTCTGGGTTTCTTAACTAATTTTCTAAAAACTCTAAAAAAATATATATATTCTTTTAATGTTGAGTGTTTATGTATCTTTTACTCTTTAGAGTCTTAGAATTTTAGTTTGAATTTTAATTTGGTTTTCTGTATACTATTTGAATCAATAAATTTTAATTTGTATTTTATTTAGAAAATTAATTTTAAATTGAATTAGTGATTAAGTCAAATTTTAATCTAAAATTTCAATTTCTAAATTATTTTCAATTTTTATTCAATTTTAAATTTTTTTTGGGTCAATTATAATTTAATTTAATTGTTTTGTAGAAGGTATATTATATTTTGAAACAATATTTTATAAGATTTTTTTTCTCTATGCTATTCTAAAAGACTGTTAATTGATGAAATTATCTAAAGCCTTATAAAAAATGTTAATATATTTGAGTAGAATTAATTTTATTTTTTAAAATTTACTTATGAATTAATAAAATAATATAATGAAAAATACATTTCTTTAATATATTGTTAAGAAATTACTAAAATATATATACTAAATTGAGTTAAATTTTAATTTTTTTTTAATTTTTAAGAAAATTTTGTGTATTTTTTCATAATAAAATAGAAAACTGTGTAAATAAGATAACTCTTGATAGAAGAAAGAATAATTTATTCTATATATATTGAAAATTGTATTTTTAAGTATTGTTTTATACGAAAGGCGTAGTAGCATAACCAATTAAAGTAAAGCCAATCAATCTCGAAAGACATCTGAAGGTAAGAAGCACTTGGAA
>JASKGM010097761.1:0-12611 GCA_034509205.1 Ceratonia siliqua
TGAGTGTAATATATAATTTGCATTGAGCTTTATATACGTCACATGTTGTCAAAATTTATGAACATCGATTATATTAACGTTATTTGAATAAAAATGTAATTATTTAATACTATGCTATCTAATTATATATATATATATATATATATATATATATATATACACCATTATTATCATGTTAAAATCATTTAAAATTAAAAAAAATTTGTTTAAACTTATTCGAAACGTTTCTTAAAAAATTTTTCGTTTCCATAAAATTTTTGAAACGTTTCAAAACATTTTCGTTTCCTGAGTCACCAAAACAGTACCTCGAAATGAAATTTAATACCTTGCTGCTAACCACAAACAAAGTGGTTTCTCAAGCTCACCACTAACTTCAACAACTCATAATTTAGATGAAAGATACGACTCTCTTTTAGAGTAGATAAGTAATTCCTTTTGTGATCTCAACTCTGCCTTTTTCTCATACAATAGCTCACTAGAAATGAATACTAAATAAACTTAGCTAAAATATTATCTCACAAAGAATTTGCACAGCTTCGATAATGCTTCTTTGAGTTTAGCTTCTCTTTTTATAAGCTCTAAAAACTAGTTGATACTATCTCCTCAATTCTTGGGATTTTTAGGCTCTTCCATAAATTATTTTTTATCTCTAGAATCATATTTGGGAAGAAAATGATTTGACTTTTATCTTGCCATCTTTCCCGTTGATTTTCCTGCCTTTTTTTTTATCATTCATCATAATTAATCTTGATGATTTCTTTCTTCTTTGATTTCTTCTTTCAGCTTGATTCTTTCCTTGTAGATGTAAGATTTCCTTGAGATCTTGTCGAGACTCTTTCTTAGGAAAAAAACTCCCTTTTTGTGTTTCTCTATGGTTTTGACTAGAGCTCCACCTTTTCTCCTTTTTGAATTGACTTCTTAATTTGAGTGAGTTGAAATGTGTGGTTCATATTGCTCTATCAATGCTTATCTAAGACAACATTTATTTGGTCTTGATCTCTTCACTTATATATTGCTTTCCAGCTGGTACATATTTAGATTTGGTGAAGTTGGTCTTGTTGTGGTCCCTGTGTACTTTATGAGTCCTGATTTTGTCTTTTAACTTCTTTCTTCCACCTAGGCAAAATTATACACACATTAGTTTGACTTTTCTTTGTCTTCTATATTTTTGTTTCTTCATCAAAATTCAAAGTCAATAGTTAGCTCCATGAAACATTTATATATGGAGGACCAATCTATGATTTGGTCAAACAACCAGTGTACAATTGTTACTTATAAAGTTAGATCTCATGAGAAATTATAAAATAACATAACGAAGGTCATTGTTGTTTTAAGCATTAATCTGAATTTTACTTCCTTTAGGAGGGTGAATGATAGTGGATATTTATCTACTATAGTAAATTGGTGTTAAGGAATTGAACTTGAAGAATTAAATATACATTATTTGTGTCAAATTAATTTTTCCTTGTTGGAATACAGGAAGGATTGGTTTCCTATTGTTATTTGTTTACATTTATTGTTTATTACTTTTGACTCTGTCTAGTGAAATGTAGATTATTGAAAATATTCTTTAACAACTAGTTGAACTTTGAATGGTTCTAATCAATTGAGTGTCAGGCTGATTTTCAAATTTATCATGTCTATAGCTGCTGATGCTTATTGTTCCTAATGTACAAGATGTTTCCACGCCTTTGCAAATTGATGTTATTGTTTCACTGTCTGAGGTTAGTTTCAAGCCTTTTCTTGTAGAATTTTAGTAGATAATTTGAGCTTTACAATGTTTTATCTTTGTTATTCACGGTTTACTAAATTGGTTTGCTTCTCCTATGGTTAGTGCCGTCAACACTTAGAATTACTTATGGAAAGCATTCCCATTATGTTTCAAAATAATAGAACCTCTGAGTCAGCCTTGGTGCAGCAATCAAGGTATGGCATTTTCTTTTGAAGTAATTAATTAATTTTCATTCTGCCTATACAAATATACAAACTGGTATTTAACTCTGCAATATTCTTGTATGTTTACTTTGCCCTTGGTTGCTCAGATAGATATAGATATGGCCACAGCCTTATGCGTTTTAAATACTCTTCATGTGCATTAATTTCTTGCTTGTAACAGTAATTTCAGATGTTACTACATGCAAACTTTCAAGCCCTCTTGGCAGCCTTTTCATTAATTATTGAAATCCTTCATTTATTAAGGAGAATATTCAGTGAAATTAATAGAATATTTGGTGTATCAAAATCCCAGTCAACTAGGGGATTTATTGCAGGATATCATTTAGGTAACTTTCTATATTTCTTTGGCAACCACTTTACGGGATCTCAAGGCTTGGTATCTGGCTATGTTTTAAATAGCTTGTATGTATAGTTTGAATGATGTTTTTTCCTTTTCTAGGAATAGCTCCTTGATGTATATATATAGAATTCTTTCTAGTAAAGATAGAAATCAATATATAGAACACCATTTATGTTTAACTTTTCTCTCTTTGTCTATATGAATGATATCAGAGTTAGGTTCTCTCAATCCTTGGCCCCTCCATGACAAAGGATAACTCTAATTGCAGTGGGTCGATGACTCTTGCACTAGTCAGTAACAACAAAACTCACTCCACTATGGTTGCTGATAATTATCTCTCACACTAATTTCCCTCACCCCGAGCATGCAAGTCTAATATTGAAAAATGAACAATTTTTCAATTCTCCACATTCACAGGTTTCAGCTGATAATAGTTTCAATTCCGATTTTCCAAGTTTCCTTATCTTTCCATTCCCAGTCCAAAGAAACTCTACCCTGAATGCCCCCACTACCTCAAGAAATAGAGTTGAGTATAACAAACCAGAATAAAGACAATAGGGTTATTCTATCAAGTTGATGCTCTACGATGAACCATGGAGGATCAAGAAAGTCCACACAAAGAGTGACGTTTGGAGCTTGAATAGACTCTTGATGGCCACATATAAGCCCTCCGCCACATCATCTACCAACATTCACTTTAACATTGCAAAACACCCAATATCCTATGCCACCCAAGCATCTAACCAGATCTGTTTCAGCAAGAGTCTGTTCAAGCTCCTAAAGTCACTCTTTGTGAGGACTTTCTTGATCTTCCACATGTCGTCGTAGAGCATTAACTTGGTAGAATAACCCCATTGTCTTTCTTCTGGTTCGTTGTACTCAACTATCTTTCTTGAAGTAGTGGAAGCGTTAGGGTTAGACTTTCTTTGAACTGGGAATATAGAGATAAGGCTACTTAGATAACTGGTGGAAGTAAAACTATTATCAGTAGAAACCTATAGATGGAAAGAATTAAAAAAATCTTGGTTTTCCATTATCAGAGAAGAAATTGGATGCTTAGGGGTGAGATAATGAGGGGTTTTGCAACGATGAGTTGGATGTGGCAGTGGGCTAATGGGGTGTGGCAATATAATTAGGTTATGGATTTAATTACACTTTTGGTCCCCCTAGTTGCATAAGTTTATATTTTGGTCTCTATAGTTTAGCTTGAACAATATAGTCCCCTAGTTTCATTAAATTTGCAATTTTGGTACCTTAGTTAACTTTCCATCAATTTTTTTAATGAGATTGCTGACATGGATGTTCTAAAAGTTAAATGCAATAAAAAACAATTACACGTCACCTAATTATATTGCCATATCAGTCCTTCGCCCCATCAGTTACCCATATCCAACTTAGCATTGGAAAACACGCAATTTCGCTCGCCTTAAGCTTCCAATTTTTTGGCTTATATTGAAAAACAAACATTTTTTCTATTCTCTGCATCCAGCGGTTTTAGCTGGTAATAGTTCCACTACCACCTAATATTCACATAGCCTTATCTCTCTATTTCCAGTTTAAAGAAACTTTTTCCCCATCGTTCCCATTGCTTCAAGAAACAGAGTTGAGTACAATGAACCAGAAGAAAGATGATAGGGTTATTCTACCAAGTTGATGGTCTATGATAACCTATGGAAGATTAAGAAAGTCCTCACAAATAGTGACCTTTAGATCTTGAACAAACTCTTGATGGCCACAAATCAGCCTTCCGCCACGTCATTTACCTACATCAATCTCAGCATTGCAAAACCCCCCAATTTTCCACGCCACCCAAGCATCTAACAAGATCTTTGGCCAGCAAGAGTTTGTTCAAACTCCCAAAGTCACTCTTTGTGAGGATTTTCTTGATTTTCCATGGGTCATCGAAGAACATCAACTTAGTAAAGTAACTCTAACGTCTTCTTCTAGTTCGTTGTACTCAACTCTATTTCTTGAAGTAGTGGGATTGTTAGGCATAGAGATGGATTAGCTTGGGAATGGAGAGATAAGGCTAAGAGGAGAATGCGTGGAAGTAAGACTATTATCAGTAGAAACCTATGGATGGAGAGAATTGAAAAACTTTAGGCTTTCCATTATTAGACAAGAAACTGAAGGCTCAGGAGGGTGAGGATAATTGAGGGTTTTGTAATGATGAGGTGGATGTGGGTGGTGGACATGGTGGTAGGCTAATGTAGTGTGGCAATATAATTAGGTTATGGACTTAATTGCACTTTTCGTCCCCTTAGTTTGCATAAGTTACAATTTAGGTCCCTCTAGTTTCAGCTTCAACAATATAGTCCCCTAGTTTCATTAAATTTGCAATTTTGTTACCCTTGTTAACTTTACATTAATTTTTTAATGGGATTGGTGACATGGAGGTTCAAAAAGCCAACTACACTAAAAAATAATTACACATAACTTAATTATATGGCCACATTAGCCCTCTGCTCCGTAAGCCACCCGCATCCAACTCATCATTGGAAAAACCCCAATTTTCATCTCCTTGAGTATCCAATTTCTTGTTTGGTAATGAAAAACAAAGAGTTTTTCAATACTCTACGCCCATTGGTTTCAACTGATAATAGTTCCACTTTCAGCCATTTTGCATGGCGCCATATCTCTCTATTCCTAGTCTAAAGAAACTCTATCACTAATGCTCCCACTACTTCAAGAAACAAAGTTGAGTACAATGAACTAGAAGAAAGATGATAGAGTTATTCTACCAAGTTGATGCTCTTCAACGACCCATGGAAGATCAAGAAAGTCCTCACAAAGATTGATGTTTTGGTAAGAACATACTCTTAATGGCCACAGATCAGCCCTCTGCCACATCATATACCTACATCTACCTCAGCATTACAAAACCCCAAATTTCCCATGTCAATCAAGTGTCTAACCAAATTTGTGGTCACCAAGAATCTGTTAAAGCCCCCAAAGTCATTTTTTGTGAGGACTTTCTTGATCTTCCACTATTGGTAGAATAACCCCATCATTTTTCTTCTTGTTCATTGTACTCAACTCTATTTCTTGAAGTAGTGGGAGCATTACGGTTAGAGTTTCTTTGAACTGGACATGAAGAGATAAGGTTACATGGACAATGAGTGGAATTAGAATCAATAGAAACATGTGGATAGAGAAAATTGAAAAAACTTTTGGTTTTCTGTTATAAGACAGAAAATGGATGCTCAGGGGGTGAGGATAATTGGGGTTTTGAAATGATGAGGTGGATGTGGGTAGTGGACATGGCGGTGGGCTGATGTAGAGGTTGGAGTGCAATATAATAAGGTTATGGATTTTATTGCACTTTTAGTCCCCTTAGATTGTATAAGTTACTATTTTGGTCCCTCTAATTTCATCTTGAACAATATAGTTCCCTTACTTTCATAAATTTTGCAATTTTTGTACCTTAGTTAACTTTCCATCAATTTGTTAATGGGATTGCTGACATGGATGTTCAAAAAGCTAATTGTACTTAAAAAAATTACCTATAAACTAATTATATTGTCACATCAGCCCTCTGCTCCATTACCACATGCAACTTAACATTGGGAAAACCACAATTACCCTATCCACGAGTGTTTAATTTCTTAGCTGATAATGAAAAACAAATATTTTTTCAATTCTTTACATCCACCAGTTTCAGCTGATAATAGTACCACTTCCACCCATTTTCCACCTTGCCTTATCTCTCCATTTCTAATCCGAAGAAACTCTATCCCTAAAGCTCCCACTGCTACAAGAAATAGAGTTAAGGACAACGAACTAGAAGAAAGGTGATAAGGTTATTCGACAAAGTTGATGGTCTACGACAATTCGTGGAAGATCAAGAAAGTACTCAGAAAGAGTGACATTTTGAATTTAAACAAAATCTTAATGGCCACAGATAAGCCCTTCGCCACATAATCCACTTACATCTACCTTAGAATTAGAAAACCCTTAATTTCCCACTCTAACCATATCTGTGGCTAGCAAGAGTCTATTCAAGCTCCTAAAGTCATTGTGAGGAGTTTCTTGATCTTCAATGAGTCGTCGCAGAGCATTAACCTGGTTGAATAACCCTATCATCTTTCTTCATATTCATTGTACTCAACTCTATTTCTTGAAGGAGTGGAAGCATTAGGGTTAGAGTTTCTTTAGACTAGAAGTAGAGAAAGAAGGTTACGTTGAGAATTAGTGGAAGTTGAACTATTATCAGTAGAAACCTAAGGATAGAAAGAATTGAAAAAACTTTTAGTTTTCCATTATCATACAAGAAATTTAACCTCGAGGTTGAGGATAATTGGGGGTTTTGAATTGATGAGTTGGATATGGGTAGCGGATGTGGTGATGGGCCAATGTAGAGGTTAGTGTGACATTATAATTAGTTTAAGGACTTAATTGCACTTTTGATCCCTTTAGTTTGCATAAGTTACAGCTTTAGTCACACAAGTTCTAGCTTTAACAATATGGTCCCCTAGTTTCATAAAATTTACAATTTTGGTACCCTTGTTATCTTTCCTTCTGGGAATGCTGACATGGATATTCAAAAATCCAACTGCACTAAACAAATTAAACATCACCTAATCATATTGCCACATCAGCCCTTCACCACGTTAGCTACCCACATCCAACTCGTAATTAGAAAACCCCAAATTCCCTCAACCTGAGCATCCAATTTCTTAACTGATATTGACAAACGAATAGTTTTTCAATTCTCTACATACACTGGTTTTAGCTAATAATAGTTCCAATTCCAACCATTTTCCATGTTACCTTATCTATCCATTCCCTATCTAAAGAAACTCTCCCAAATGCTCCGTGCTTCAAGAAACAATGTTAAGTACAATGAACCAAAAGAAAGACGATAGGGTTATTCTACCAAGTTGATGCTCTATGATGAACCTTGGAAGATCAAGAAAGTACTCATAAGCAGTGATGTTTCAAGCTTGAACAGACTCTTGATAGCCACGGATCATCCATCTGTCACGTCGTCTAACTACATCCACCTTGGCATTGCAAAACCCCCAATTTCCCATGCCACTTGAGTGTTTAACCAAATTTATGGTCAACAAGAATCTATTCAAGTTCCCAAAGTCTCTCTTTGTGAGGACTTTCTTAATCTTCCACAGGTCATCATAGAGCATCAACTTGGTAGATTAACTCTATTGAGAATGGGTGAAAGTAGAACTATTATCAGTAGAACCTTGTAGATGGAGAGAATTGAAAAACTTTTGGTTTTCCATTATTAGACAAGAAATTATAGGCTTGGGGTTGAGGATAATTAGGGGTTTTACAATGATGAGGTAGATGTGGGTATCGAACATGGTAGTAGGCTGATATGGCATGGCAATATAATTAGGTTATGGACTTAATTGCTCTTTTGGTCCCCCTATTTTGCATAAGTTACAATTTTGGTCCCTCTAGTTTTAGCTTGAACAATATGGTCCCCTTAGTGTCATTAAATTTGCAATTTCGGTAACCTAGTGAACTTTATATCAGTTTTTTAACATGATTGCTGACATGGATGTTCAAAAAGCTAACTGCACTAAAACATAATTACACATCACCTAATTATATTGCTACATCAGCCTTCTACACCGTCAATTACCTACGTCCAATTCATCATAGGAAAAACCCTAATTTCCTTCTCCCTAAGTGTCCAATTTCTTGTTTGATAATGTTAACAATTAGTTTTTCAATACTCTACATCCACCCGTTTTATCTGATAATAGTTTCACTTCCAACCATTTTCCATGGGACCTTATCTCTCCATTACTAGTGTAAAGAAACTTTATCCCTAATGCTCCCACTGCTTCAAGAAACAAAGTTAAGTACAACAAACTAAAAGAAAGACGATAGAGTATTCTACCAAATTGATGCTCTTCGATGACCCATGGAAGATCAAGAAAATCCTCACAAAGTGATGTTTCGAGCAAGAACAAACTCTTAATGGCCACAAATAAACTCGTCACCATGTCATATACCTACATCTACCTCAGCATTGTAAAAACCCTAGTTTCCTATGCCAAATAAGCGTCCAATTAGATCTGTGGTCAGCAAGAGTCTGTTCAAGCACCCAAAGTTACTCTTTGTGAGGACTTTCTTGATTTTCCACTGGTCGTCGTAGAGCATCAACTTGGTAGAATAACCCCATCATCTTTCTTCTTGTTCGTTGTACTCAACTTAGTTTCTTGAAGCAGAGGGAGCATTAGGGTTAGAGTTTTTTTGGATTGGGAATGAAGAAATAAGGTTATGTGGAGAATGCGTGGGAGTAGAATCAATAGAAACATGTGGATGAAGAGAATTGAAAGAACTTTTGGTTTTCCATTATCAGACAAGAAATTGGATGCTCGGGGGGTGAGGATAATTGGGCGTTTTACAATGATGAGGTGGATGTGGGTAGCGGACGTGGTGGTGGACTGATGTAGAGGCCGGAGGTGCAATGTAATTAAATTATGGATTTAATTGCACTTTTAGTCCCTCTAGTTTGCATAAGTTATATTTTTGGTTTCTTTAGTTTTAGCTTGAACAATATAGTCCCTCTACTTTCATAAATTTTGCAATTTTTGTACCCTAGTTAACTTTCCATCCTTTTTTTTAACGGGATTGTTGAAATGGATGTTTAAAAAGCCAACCGTAATAAAAAACCCATAAACTAATTATATTGCCAAATCAACCGTCCACCTCGTCACTTACTTACATTCAACTCAGCATTGGAAAAACACCAATTTCCCTATCCCCGAGTATCCAATTTTCTTGGCTAATAATGAAAAACAAATAGTTTTTCAATTCTCTACATCCATTGGTTTCAGTTGATAATAGTTGTTGCTTTATCTCTCCATTCCCAATGCAAAGAAACTCTATTCCTGACACTCCTACTTTTACAAGAAACAGAGTTGAGTACAACGAACCAAAAGAAAAGTGATAGGGTTATTCTACCAAGTTGAAGGTCAATGACAACTCGTGTTAGATCAAGAAAGTCCTCATAAGAGTGACGTTTGGAGCTTGAATGGACTCTTAATGGCCGCAGATCAGTCCTCCATCATGTCATTTACCTACATGCACCTTAGCATTGCAAAATCTCCAATTTCCCACCCCACTAGAGCGTCCAACCATATCTGTGGTTAGAAAGAGTCTATTCAAGCTCCTAAAGTCACTATTTGTAAGGATTTTCTTAATCTTCCACAGGTCGTCATAGAGCATCAACTTGGTAGAATAACCCCATCGTCTTTCTTTTGGTTTGTTGTACTCAACTCTGTTTCTTGAAGGAGTGGGAGTATTAGGGTTAAAGTTTCTTTAGACTGGGATTGAAGGGATAAGGCAACATGGAGAATGGGTGGAAGTAGAATTATTATCAATAAAAACTTGAGGATGGAGAAAATTGGTTTTCAATTATCATATAAGAAATTAGACACTAGGGGTTGAGGATAATTGTGGGTTTTACATTGATGAGTTGGATGTGGGTAGCAAACATGGCAGTAGGCTGATGTAAAGGCTGGTGTGACAATATAATTAGGTTATGGACTTAATTGTACTTTTGGTTCCCTTAATTTTCATAAGTTATAGTTTTGGTCCCTCAAGTTTTAGCAATATGGTCCCCCTACTTTCATAAATTTTGTAATTTTGGTACCCTAGTTAACTTTCCAGAATTCTGTTAATGAGAATGTTGATATAGATATTCAAAAAGCCAATTGCACTTAAAAAATTTCATATCACTCAATCATAATGCCATATCAGCCCTCCACCCCATTAATTACCCACATCCATGTCCCTAGTAAGTTTGCTAATTGACAGCAAATTATACGTTAAAGTAGGAACAAATAACACTGAGTTTAGAGTGATATCCTTTGAGATCTTAATTGACCCTATACCAACCACCTTAGATAAAGTACCATATGTTATTCTGACTTTATGGTCTCTGAGCATCGATTTAATTGAATGAACAAAGAGACATTACCAGTCATGTGATTTGAGGCTCTTGAGTCAGTAATCCAGGGCTGTTGTACCTCAGATTGGACCTTAAAAGAACTCAGAAAATTACCTCTTTGGGCCACAGAGCTTGTACGGACAATAAAAGCAGTGGATGAAGATGTTGGCTGGAATTGGCCTAGCATTTTGTGCAGATTCCGAGGTGGTGGCCGATGACCAGATTCCGAGGACAGGCCAGTCGGAGTCTTTTGAGGGTGACAGCGGGCACAGTGTTGTCAAATACTCACCAAAAATGGGAAATCGGAGGCATGTGGAGGTAATTTGGACAGCGTTGTTCAAGGGATCCACCGGCGGGAGCTTTACAAACATAGTGATGGAGTCGAAATCAGAAACCAACACCGGGAAGAGGACAAACCAAATTTTACCGTCACTCACACACTAAAAATTCTTTGGTATGCTCTGATACCACATAGAGATTTTATTCAATAATATTTTCTACACCAGAATCAGACCACAATACAAGTTAAATAGGAGAGGGAGAAGTAAGTGCACCTACAAATCAGCCAACAGCCAACTACTCAGGAAGAAAAAACTATGAACATAAATGATGACAGACAAAAATCTAATTTCAAATATACAATCCACTTAATTACCCATATACTGCATCATTATGAATTTTTTCGCCCATTGAAATTCTTATTTAATGACCACTTTTGAAGATCTAATTCCAAACAGCTATGAGTTATAATCTGGCAGGGGTTCCATTACAGTTAATAATGTAATAACATTTGACTAGCAAAGTATTTACACTTTAGACAGGCAATTATTTGTACCATCCGACTGTTCATTTTAATGTTCTCCAACCATGAAATAGCAGGTAACTTATAACAGTAAGTAAAGCCAATAGAATGCACTATCAGATATATTATCATGGAAAATTACATGTATTAGCTCAGTGAAACTCCAACTTCTAGTAATCTGCATTAAGTTTCAACAATGATCTAACCACTATTTGTCTGAAGTAATATTCAGTGAAATCAAGCCTAACCATCAATATTTACTCTAACCAATTGTAAAGTATGGTAAATTGGTCACACATCCAGAAGGCTCTCATGACTTACTTTTCATCATCTCCAAACAAACAGGCCATAACATTGTTCAAGCTGCATAGACATCTTAAGACCAGCCCAATCACAAATTAAGAAATCCAATTTTCAAAGAGGTCTTCACTACAAAAATTGATGCTTCATGAAGATAATAACAAAAATAAAAAAATAAAACAAAACTGACTATAGATAGACTAAGAAAAAACAAGATGTTTCAACTTAAAATATGATTAAACCTAAAAGGACTAATGAGGTTAACATTACAAGCATTTCATCTTTCTCTCCATCAGAACATAAAAAATCAGCAACTCAAGGTCAAACACCATCAAAGTACGTTGGACACATCACTGTCTCTTTGTAACAGGAAAGTAAACCTCTTGTAAATTGACACAGAAAAGTATCCCGGCACTGAGAGACATAACCATATGGAAGACTCCAAAATAAGCCCACATCAAGTCACATGGCATAGACCCTAGGTTAAATAAGGAATTATGCAGTCAATCAATTGTATTAAAATTTAAAACACTACATGTCATTTTCATCAGTTCTAAATTGTAAGGCTCATAGGATTATGTGAGAAATCATCAATCAATTAAGTGCCACAATCCATCAAAAATAATAAGCCATAACTCTATTTGGACACAGCATCCAGATTGCAACATTTACATGAGAAGGAACAAAAAAAAAGGAACCAGTTCATAAACACACCATAGTCTACATTTACTGGTTAAATACATAGATGTACATACGAATAACAGCTACTGCAGGACAAGTGCTAAAGTCAGGTGAGCCAAACTGAAGCCGTACTTTGGCCACAGTCTCCTATCAACTGGGACACACCTCTAGAGGTTCCTCAGCCTTACTTTCTCGTGTCAATTATGAAGAAATGAACACTTGAAATAATGTTTTTAATAATAGTAGCACTTTTATGTAATAAAACTCAAATTGTAATTTTTTACACTGTACAATAACTTTTCATGGCTTTTTTTGTCCCTAAGGTAGAGGTTAATTACAGTATTCAAAGAGAATTCTTGTACAATTTATGGCAGATATCATTTGATGATCTATCCATACATAATCATTCCACAAATAGTTATATTATTTAAAATTGCTTAACTAAATCATCCAACATAAAACAATAAAGAATATCTTCTTTCTCATAAAGATCCCACAATCAGATTTTAAAATACATATTTGATGCAGGATCATCCACGTGTTCCCTAACAGCCTTGGTTCTCTTTAGCTACTGTTCCTCTATTTGCTATGTTTGCTTTATTTATGTT